>JAJMZS010000474.1:0-32480 GCA_023807205.1 Isotricha prostoma | reverse complement strand
AATCCCCAATCCCCAATCCCCATCCCCAAAAAAAATTTTATTATTTTCTAAAAATAAAATTTTGTTTTAATCTATATTTTATAATAAATAAATAATTCATAAAATTTGTTAAAAATTATAGTTTTACAAATTTTATTTTTTTACTGAATAAATAATAAAATATTTTAATTAAAATAATGTCAATAGAAAATAGAAGACCAAGTTTTATAATAAGAGAAGAAAAACGTGTAAAAAACATAGAAAAAATATTTAACAAAATAAAACAATTAGAAACAGATGAAATAGAATTAGAAAAATATATGCATTCAAAAGACATATCAGAATGTCTTCAAAATATATTATCAAAAGAACAAAGACAACCTCATGAATTATATATAATAAAAACATATATTACTCATTTAAATAATTTAATGTCAATACTTCAAACAGAAAAAAATGATAAAAAAGGAAATGAAATTCTTTCAAGAATATGTAAAGAATTAGTAATAGAAACATATAAAGGAAATACTTTTTTAATGACAATTGGTGAAATAGGAGAAACATTTTATTTTACTTTAAAAGGAGTAGTAATAGTTTTAGTACCAAAAACATTTCAAGCATATATGAATAAAGAAGAATATTTATATCATTTAAAATATTTATATAATTGTAATGAAAGATATCTTTTAGAAAAAACATATAATGATAATTTAAATATATTTCAAATAGATAAAAATGAATTTGAATCATATGATAGTACAATAACAGTAAATAAATCAAATTTAGATAATTATTTAAATAAAATAAATGCAGAAACAATAATAGAACAAAAAGAGAGTGAATCATTAATAAATAAAAATATGATATTAAAAAAAGAAAATGAATATCATAAAGTAAATATTGTAGGATATTTTAAAGTAGTTGAATTAAGTGAAGGAAGTACTTTTGGAGAAATCGCTTTAATTAATGAAGATTCAAAAAGAACTGCATCAATTTATATTAAAGAAGATTCAGTTTTTGGTACTTTAACTGCAGATGTTTATAGAGAATTAATTAGAGATATTCAAAGAAAAAAAAAAAAAGAAGAATCTTCTTTTATTTTTAGTACTCAATTATTTAATAATGTAAATAATCATCAAATTTTAAAAAATTATTGGCATTATTTTATTGAGAGAAATGTTAATAAAGGAGATTTTATTTTTAAAAGTGGTTTCGAAAGAGATGAAATATATTTTTTAAGAGAAGGAGAAATTAAATTATTTATTCCAAAATTAAATTATAGAAAAGTTAATAAATATATTGATTTTTTACAAAATAAAACTCATTTTGTTAATGAAGAATATGATAAAGAAAATGATGTTGTAATTTCAATTGTTACAAAAGGTGAAATTTTAGGATTAGATGAATTTATTTATAATAATAAATTATTTATTTCTGGAATTTGTGAATCAGAAACAGCAAAAATTTTCGTTGTTGATGTTAATATAATTAAAGGATTTTTTGAACATAATGAAAGTTTACAAAATAATTGGAAAGAAGTTATTAAATTTAAAAAATCAAAAATGATTAAAAGATTAAATGAAATAAGAATTAGTATTAAACATAGTGTTGAAGGAGAAATTCAAAAAGATAATATTATTAAAAGTAATAAAATAAAACAATTTTTTGCTAATAAAGAAAATATGATAGAAACAAAAGAAGCAAAATTTAATATGATAAAAAGTTTTCAAGGAAAATTTGATCTTCATTCTCAAAAAAGTGAACCAAATGAAAATAAAAGAAAGACATCTTTACATAATACTCCAAGAATATCAATTGTTGAGAATTCACCTTCAAATATAAGTGATAAAATAATGTCAATTCCAATATCACATACTCCAAATTTAAGAGAGTTTAAACCTAATGATAAATATGATAAAAAACCAGAAGCTAAAATAAAGAAATTTGATTCTAAAGGAAAAAAAAGAAATTCAATTAAAAAAAATAATCTTGATATTCTTAAGAAAAGAAGAGGAACTGTTAAAGTTAATGAAAGTATAAATATACTAAAACTTTTAAATAGTGATATAAATATTGAAGGAAATAAAACTGAAGTTAATAATATTGTTTATAATGATAATATTAGTAAAATTATAATTGGAGGGGATAATAATAATTTTATATTTAATAGAGCGAATACTAGAAGAAGAAACACTATTAATGTTGGTCCAAGTGAAGCTCAAATTAGAAAATTAAAATCTAAATTTGCTCCTTCTGATTTATAGATAATAATTTATTTAAGTGTAATTTTTAAAGGAAAAATTTTATTTAAAAAAGTTGCACAATATTTTTTATATTTTATGAGGGTTTTAAAAAAATATTAAAATAATAATTTATTAATATATAAAAAAGAAAATTTTGAATTAATAAGTGTAATAATCAATTATTTTATAATATATTTCTTCTATTTTTTGAATTAAATTTATATTTTTTTCCATTTTTATTTTTTTAATATCATTATCTATAAATATTTTTAAATCTTTGTTTGTTATTGAAAAATAATTTGTTGATTTTTTCAATAAATCATGACTGTTTTTATGAAGAAAAATATTATTAACAAATCTTTGAACGAATAAAAATTTTCCATCAAAAATCATGAATTTATTTCGTGTTATAGACATTAAATAATTACAAAATTTTTGAAAATCTAAAGAAGAACCAAAATTAATTTTCATACTTTTTAAAAGTAAAAAAACTAAATCTTTATCTGTCATAAAGCATAAATCATTATGAATAAAAATAAAAATGATGATAAAAATATATGAAATAGAAATTTTTTCAATTGATTTCATTTTAAATAAAAATTCCTTTTTATTATTAATTATTATATTAAATTCTTCAAAAATATCATCAATTACTATACTAAAATTCCTAATATTTAACATAAAAGATAAATTATCATATTTATTAGATTTACACAATTTATAAAAATCTTTACAAAATTGAACTTGTTTTTTAATTAAAAATTCACTTAAATATGAATAAAAAATAAATTGTTTTTTTAACTTAATAAGAGGAAATAATTCTTTTTCATTAATTAAATCATAATTAAAATCCAAATTTTTAAAATTATCAATTTCTTTATTACTAATAAAATTATTAATTTTATTTATAGTAAAATCAGTTATTTTTTCATTTATTTCATGTAATAATTTTTTATTTTGTAAAATTTCAAAATCATCATAATTATTTATAATATCTTCATGTTCTTCAGTAAGAGTATGATGAATATTAAAAGTTGGTGATTGAAAAAATGAAACTTTTTTAATTTCTTTATATTCACTTCTTTTTCTAGGAGAAATAATTCCTACTTCATTAGGTGTCATTATAACATTTTTAATTTTAGAATTAAAATCATTATTTTTATATAAATTATGAATAATTTTAGGTGAATGAATTTTTATTGAAGTAATTGAATTAATTCTAGAATGTGTTTGTGGTAAATTTTTAATTATATCACTAAAATCAAAATCTCCTTTATTTGTTTCTGAATCAATTGATGTATAAGTCGCTTTTTTTAAATTTTTTCTTGGTTTAATTTTTGGAAATATATCATTATTTAAATTAGAATTTGAATCAATATTATTAATATGGAATTTTTTTTGAGTTAAAAATTTCATTTCATCAAATCTATTTTGTCGACTTTTAAAAAATTTTTTATGAGATAATCTAAAAAAATTATTTGATGTATTAAAAAATTTTGGTCTTGGATTTTTATGATTTTCACATCTGTCAAAATTTTTTATTTCTTCATTTATATTAAATTTACTAACTTTTACATAAATAATATTATTTTTATTATTAATTTCTGTTAATTGTTCATCAGAAGTTATTAAATTATAATTTTGATTATAAATATTTAATTTATATGAATGTTGTTCAATATCTAAATCAATTAATTTACATACTTCACAACATATATCACTTAAATTATTTATTAATAATTCATTATTAGATGGTTTTGGAAGAGAATATTTATTTTCTATATGATTTATTTTTGATATTGGATAATATATATTAAATGATTGTTGATTTTGAAATACAGGAAATGATTCTGATAAAACTATGAAAACTGTTCTTAAAGAATATATTATATTTTCTTTTTTTATCATTTTTGGTAAAATATTTATTGACTTTTTAATATTTTGTTTTTCTTTTTGTTCATTATTGATATTTTTTTTCTTTATACTTATTTGTTTGTACATTATTTATTTAATTTTTTTAATAGAATATAATATAATATAAAAAAATTAAAGTTTAATGTAAATTTAATTTAAATTAAAAAATTTTATTTAATGTTTTTTTTCATAATTTTAGTAAATTTAATATAGCATTATTTAAGTTATTAGAAAAGAAATTATAATTTAAAGGAATAAAATTAATTCTTATGAATATTAATTTATTTTTTGGAAAATTTTATATATATGTTTAAGTTATTATTTAATAAAAAAACTAAATTACTAAATATTTTAATTAAATAATTTAATTTTTATTATTTTGACTTTTTTCATACATTTGTAAAGTACCACTTTCTCTATATTTAACATTATAATTTAACTCCATTGAAGAAGAACTTATTAATATTGAACATTCATCATTATTTTGATTATTTGTTTCATTATTTGTAGTATGAATTTTTTGTTGATTTTTTGTTAAATCATTTAAATTAATCACTCCATATTGATTATTTTGATTTGAATTATAACAAATTCCCATTATATTATTAATTTAAAATAATTTTAAATTTATTTTCATAAGAAATAATTAAAATAAATTATAATTATATTAAATGGGATGTGCATGTTTACGTTCAAATATAATTATAAAATCAAATATAAAAGATAATGAAGAAAACAATAATAATAATTTAAATAATAATAATAGTAATAATGTTAATAATAATAATTTAAATAACTTAAATAGTAATAATAATAATGAAAATAATAATAATCAAAATATAAACAATAATATATTAAATGGTGAAAATAGATATTCAAATAGTATAAATAATAACAGAATAAATTCTTTAAATATATTAGAAAGTAATAATTCAAATAATCATAATATTCAAAACTTTTTTGTTCCAAGTTTTGAACCTTATCTTCAATCAAAACATGATGAAAATTTTAATTATAAAGAATTACCAAATGAATATACTGGAAAAGGTTTAAAAAAAATGAAAGGATATATTAGTCATAAAACTTTAGAAGAATTAAAAAAAATAAGAGAAGATTTTTGGTCAAGTAGAATTGAAGGAGATAGAGAAATTTGGGATATTTTAAAAAATATTTGTAATGATACTACATTAAATGAAGGAGATATTAAAGGAATTTTAAAGGCAAGTGGAATTATTCCTTATAGGAATTGTATTAATATTGTATATGATTCAAAAGGTTTTTTATATGAAATTCCTAATTATTGTATAAATTATCCTTTAAAATATGAAATTGAAGAAATTGAATATAATAAAGAAAAACCAAATGAAGAAAATATTAATATTATTATTAGATATTATATTTCTCAAATTAAATTATGTATTTCAAATTATAAAAGTGTATTTGAGTTAAAAAATGAAATTGTTAAAGTAAAAGATTATGAAACTATTAATGTTGAGAGAATTAGATTATTTTTTGGAGGAAAAGAATTATATAATGATAAAGAATTATGGTTTTATAATATAATAAATAAATCAATTTGCCAAATGTTAATTAAAGAAATGGAAAATAATAAAAATGAAAAAATAATAGAAGATGAAAATTTACAAGAATCTATAAAAATAAATAATACTACTTTAAATGAACATATCATTTCAGAAAAAAATCATTTTGAAGATATTATAGATTCTAATATTAATAATACTTATGTAGGAAAAAAAAATGAAGAAAAAATAAATGATGATATAAATAAATTGTAATTTGTAATTAATATATTAGTGTCATATATTTATTTTAAGTTATTTTTTTAAATATTATTATACATTTATTAATTAATTTTTTTATAATTAAAAAGTTTATGTGTCTTTTTAATTTAGAAAATTGTATAATCCATAAAAATCAGTTTTCTTTTTTATATTAAATTAACTTAGCATTAAAATACATTTTTACAAAATTTAAAAAATTAAACATTCATTACATATTTCATTAGTTTTTTTTTGATCAATAATTAAAATATTTTTTTTTAATTGATTTATAAATTTTCTACTATCATCACTTAATTTAACAATAATTCTTTGTCTAAAACCAACTTTATCAATATTTAATTCATCTCTTAATTTTTGATTATTTAAAGGTTCTTTACAATTAATTTCAATTAATAATAATTCAAGACTATGATAACCATTTGAAATAAAATTATTTAATAAATTTTCAACATTAATACTTTTTAACCATTTATTTAATTTTAAAATATTTTTATCTTTATCAGCATTTTTAATATCAGAACAAGTATAATAAACTTCATTTGGAATATTAAAAGAAAAATTATTTGCTAATTCTTGAACTTTAATTATTATTTTTGCCCTATCACCTGGATTAATTATTCCTGCTTCTTTTAAATTTTCATTTGTTATTCCTAAATGATTTTCTTTAGTTTGTTCTATTATTAAATTTAAATCATCAAAACCATTTAATGATAAATTTTTGTAATATTTTTTTAAGTTTAAACTTTCTAAAAAATCAATTAAAGAATTAGATGATATTGTTTCTTGAGATGAAATATATATTTCGTTTTTTGAATTACTATTAAAATTATTGTTAATATTTGAATTTAATGGAACTGGATTTTCTGATACATTTAAATATTGTATTTTTCTTATATCAGGAAGAGATAATTTTAATTTTGTTTCTGTTGCTTCAAAATTATTTTGATTATTATCATTTCGATTATTTATTATATTATTATTATTATTAATTAGTGTATTTTGATTAATATTATCTTTATTAGACAAATTTTTATTATTAATATCAATTAAATTATTTTCTTTATTATTAGAGTCATTTTCACTAGAATAATTTTCGCTTATAAAATATTGATTATTATTATTTTTTATTAAATTGTTTTGATTAATATAATTATCATTAATGATATTTTGATTAATATTAATTTGATTATTGTTATTTGTTTCTATTTTTTGCTGATTTATATCAACATAAGGAGAAGAAAAACCAAAATCTTCATTAATTTCAATTTTTGGTTTTGTAGTTTTTATAGTTGAATTTGTATCAGAAAAAATTTTTTGATAATTTATTCTTTCATTAATTATATTTTTATCAATATTTAAATCAATAATATTATTAAATAAAGAATTATTTTTTGTTTTAAGTGAAATAGATGTATTATGTTTCTTAATTAAGTTTCCATTTATTTCATTATTATATTGATTTATATTTACTATATCATCATCTTCAGTAATTTTATTTGTTTGATTATAATAATGATTTGTATTTGTTTGAGTCGTTGAACTAAAATTTTTTATTTTAACTAAATTACATTTCCTTTGATTTTCTATACTTGAAGTTAAACTATATAAATCATCATCTTCATCTAAATTAATAGATAGTTTTTTATTAATTTTTATTGAATTATTATCTAAAAGACTTTTTGATTTAAAAATATTTATATTTTTTTTATATATTTGATAAGATTTTAATTGATTATTATTTGAATATAAATTATTTGACAAACTCAAATTTAATTTTCTATTTTTTTTCATTACATCATCATCACTCCATTCTATTTTAATTGTTTTATTTAATTCAGAACTTATTTGATTATAATTTTGTAAAATATCATTTCCTTTATTAAATTCATTATCATTAAATTTACTATTATCATTAAAAATAAGAGAAGATTGATTTTCATTTTTTTCACTTTCTTGTTCTGCGATTTTTCCTAAATTATTTTTAATAGTAAAATCAATATTACTATTATTTAATAAATTAATAATATTTTTATTTCCATTTAAATGTGCAAAATGTAAAGCAGTATTCCCTTCATTATTTTGAAAATTTAAAAAAATTCCTTTTTTTATTAATTTAGATATCATTTCTTCTCTTTCAAATTGAACTGCTAAATGTAAATATGAGTTTCCTTCTTTATTTTGATAATTTAAATCAAGAACTGGTGATGTTAATATTAAATCAAAAATTTCATTTTTATCTCTTTCTATTGCATATGATAATAAAGTTTCTCCTTTTTTATCTTTTTGATTTACTAAAAATGGATTTTTAATAAGTATTTCATATAAATTTTGAATTGAATAATCAAAATTTATTATAAAATTATTTTGAATTAAATTTTTATTCATTTTTGAATTTTGTTCTGATATTTTTCTTTTATTTTGAGTTATTTTCATTTTTTTCTTTAAAAAAAATATTTGTAATATTTTTTGATAATAATTAAAATAAATTATTCTTTTTTTTTCTTTTTATAAATTTTTTTTATAATTTTAATTAATAAGTTTTTGTTAATTTAATGGGAGGTGTACAAGACACAGAACTTGAAAAATGTGAAAAAATAGATCAAGTAATTGATATTATAAAAAATAGAATGAAAGATTACTCAATTGAAAAAGAAAATATAGATATTCATTTTGAAAATAAAACAGATATTCCTTCTGATAATGTAGTAGTTTTAGGAAGAAAAAATACGTTAAATGAAATAAGAGAAACATCATCTAAAATTGAAAAATTATATACTAAAGCAATTGATAATATGACTAAATATAAAAATAAAATTCAAGTTAGTAAAGCAATTAAATATATGAAAAAAGCTTGTAATTTTGCTAATGAAAGAGCAATTGATGATATGAAAGAAGTTATAGATGATTTTACTAAATATTGTGAAGAATTATAAAAAAATTATTTTTATTTTATTTTTATTGTTTTTAAAAAAAAGAATTTTTTTATATTTTTTTAAAAAAATTGAAATATTTATTTTATATTTTATTTATGTCTATGTCTTTTTCAATTGAAAGATTTTCATTTTTATCTTCATTTGTCTTTATTTGTTCTTTTTCTTTATTTAAATGATTTTTTTGACAAAACTAAAAAAATATAATTTTTTAAAATTTTACTTCATAACAATTTGCAAGTTCTAAAATTGCATTTTCTCTTTCTTGAATTATCAATTTTAATTCTTTATTTTCTTTTTGTAATTCACTAATTACATTTCTTAACTAAATATTTAATAATATATTGAATTAAATTTACATTATCATTTTCACCAATTGCATCAATTAGAGCTTTTTTTAAAGATAAAGTATATTCTTCTTCTGGATTTACTTCTTTTAAATTTGAATCTAAAGGATTTTTATCTTTAGTTATTAAATTTTCTTGATTATTAATTGTATTTTCATCTGTTTTTTTTTTAATATTTTGAATAGACTCTAAATTTTTAAATGATTGTAAAATATCTATTTTAAAATATATATTTTTTAAATATTAAAATATACTAATTTGTTTTGTTTTTTTTCCTAAAGAAATTTTATTTGAATTTTCAGTGTTTTGAACATTTATTTTATTTTTAAAATGAAAAAGCGGTAAATTACTATTTTCAGTATTCATGATTTAAATTTAATTAAAAGAATATATTTAAATTAAAAATTTAAAAAAAAATAATTTTAACATGAAATTTTTTCCAAATAATAAATATTTATAAAAATAACAAAATTTAATTATTTATTTTTCAATATCATCAATTAATTGATCCATCATATTTTTAAATTCTTCTAAATTTTTTTCATTTTGTTGATTTTCTTCATTTTCAATAATAACTTTATCTCTATTATAATCAATTAAATTTGGTTTATTATAACTACTATTAATTAATGGTAAAACAACATTTTTATTTTCATTTATATTATCCATAGATTGATAATTAAAATGAGTTTTATCATTATAATCAAAATTTAAATTATTTGCTTTATTTATATAATTATTAAAATTAGAAAAATTACTATAATTATTAGGATTATAATTTCTATCATATACTCTATTATTATTTTTAAATTGATTAATTTGAGTTTTTTGTTGCTCAACAATTTTAATTAATTCAATTGCATAAGCTTCATTTTCTTTTAAAATTCTATTTTTTCTTTTAATAACTTCTTCAACTTTATTAACTTTTTCAATAAGAATATTTAATTTTTCTTCTTGTCTTATAATAATATCTTCCATTGTTGTTCTTTCTCTTATGTAATTATTTAATTGAATTTGATAATTTTTCATTTGAGCATTTAAAATTTCTATTTGATTAATATAATTATTTTCTTTATTTGAATAATCTTCTAATTGTTTTATTAATAATTGAGTTTTTTCTTTAAATCTTTGATCTTTTTTCTTTAATTGATTTTCAAATTCTTGATTTAATTCTTTTACCATTGTTTTCATATATAAAATTTTATTTTCTAATTCATGTACATTTTGAGTTTTTGCTTTTGAAAATATTGTTTCAACTTCTAATTTACTTCCTAATTCTATTTCTTCATTTTTTAATTGATTATCTAAATTTTCATTTTTTTGTTTTAATTCATCTATTATTTTATTTTGTTCTTCTAATTGTTGTTGTAAATATTCAATTTGTTTTTCTTTACTTTCAAATGTTTGTAAAGATTTATCTTCTTTTTGAATTTTTATGTTTTGAGTTTCTGTATTATTATTTTCTTTATTTTCATTTTCTTTATTTTCATTTTCATTATTTTCATTTTCTTTAATTTCATTTTCATTATTTTCATTTTCGTTATTTTCATTTTCATTATTTTCATTTTCTTTATTTTCATTTTCATTATTTTCATTTTCATTATTTTCATCTTCTTTATTATCATTTTCTTCTTTTTCTTTTTCTTTATTTTCATTTTCTTCATTTTCATTTTTTTCTTCTTCTAAATTTTCTTCTTCTGTATTATCTTTTTTATCTTCATTTTTATCATTTAAATCTTTTTCTTCATTTTCATTTTTTGTTTCTTCTTCTAAATTTTCATTATTATTCTTTTCTTCATTATTTTCTCCTTCAATTTTAGACATTTCTTCTTGTTCACTCATTTATGTTAAAAAATTACAACAAAAAAATAACTTACTAATAAAAAAATAATATAAAAAAAAATGAGTAATATTGAAAATGAAGAATATAACAATGAAGAAATAAGTGAAAATAAAGAAAAAAACAATGAAGAAATAAAAGAAAATAAAGAAAATAAAAACGAAGAAAAAAATGAAAATGAAGAAGAAAAAAATATACAATCTCCAATTAATTTAACTACAATAAGAAATGAATTACTATCTCAAATAAAGGAACTTAAAATTAAAACAGATGAAAAATTTGAAGAACAAAAAGACAAATTAGAATCATCATTAAAAGAAATAAATTTAAAATTTGACAATTTAGATACAATAAATAAAAATATAACAGAATCATTAGCAGATATAAACGTAAAATTAGACATAATAAAAGAATTAGAAGTATTTAAAAAAAAAACAGAAAATCAAATAATAACACATGAAATAAGAATAAATAACACAATGAAAGATTTAAGTGATGCAAAATTTAAATATGATAAAATATACATTGATAATTTATCAGTCCCAGGATTTATAGGAAGAAAAGCCCAATATAAAACAATGGGAGAATATATTTATTCAAATATAATAACAGTTTCTGGTATAAATACATTAACAACTCAAATGAAAAAAGATTTAATGGAACTTAAATCAAATATTGATAATATGACTAAAGGAGTTGTTACTATTGTTAATTCTGCTTCTCAAAGATGTAATGACTATTCTGATAATAAAAATAAAATGTTAGAAAATGATATTAAATTAGAAATTAAAACTAATAGTGAAAAAATTATGGATGTTAGAATGCAAAATGTTAAAGCTGCTATGTTACTTGAAAAAAAAGCTAAAGAATTAGAAAGTGAATGGAATAAAGTTGGTGATATTAGAAAAGATATTGAAAAAAAATTAGAAGATACTATTTTAATTTATAAAAATGAAAATAAAGAAACTTTTGATAAATATGAAAAAATGAAAATTGAATTTAATAAAATTAAATATAGATTTGGAAGTTTAGTTGAGTTTATTAAAGATGTTAGATTTAGAAAAAATTTAGGTACTTTTAAAGAAATGAAAAAAAGAGATATTAAGAAATTAACAGATAAATTGAAATTTAGAAAAAGAGCTGATTCTATTGATTCTAATGATTTAGATAAACTTGATATAAATTATGATTTTCTTATTGGAAAAAGTGTTAATAGTGAAGGAGAAGATGAAGATTCTGAAAAGAAAAAAAAAGTAATGAAATTAGTAAAAAAGATTTCTAGTAATAGAATTGTATTTGATGATTTTAATAATAATCTTATTACTATTGATAAAAAAAATAAGCAAATTATAATTGATAATACAGAAAATAAGAAACAAATTGTTATTGATAGTAATAATACAAATGATAATAATAATAATGATGAGAATAATAATGCTGAAATTATAATTGAGAAAGATAATATAAAAAAGATTATTATAGAGGAAGATGAAAATAACAATAACAATAACAATAATAATAAAGATAATAAAAATAATAATATAAAGAGCAGTGATGATAATATTGATAATAAAATTGATAATAATAATAAGAATAAAGATAATAATAATATTGATAATAATAAAAATAGTAATGATAATAATATTGATAATAATAATAAGAATAAAGATAGTAGTAATATTGATAATAATAATATGAATAATGAGAGTAGTAATATTGATAATAATAATAAGAATAAAGATAATATAAATAATGAAAATAATAAAAATAGTAGTGATAATAATATTGATAATAATAATAAAAATAATGATAATATAATTAATAATAATAGTAGTAAGATTAAAGATAATACAAATAATGATAATAATAGTAAGAATAAAGATAAAATAAATAATGATAATAATAGTAAGAGCAAAGATAAAATAAATAATGATAATAATGAAAAAAATAATATTAATAATAATAATAAAGAAACATCAAATACAACTATTATAAAAATTAAAACAACTAAAAATCCTCGTCGTAGTGTAAATATTAATTTAAAAAATGATACAATTAATATAAAAGATGAAGTTGTGAAAGAAAAAGAAAATAAATTAAGTGCATTTGCCAGTCCATTTGAAAATAGAAGAAGAAATGAAATAAAAAGTAAAACAATTAATCAAATTGGTAAAAATAATGAAAGATATTATATTTACAGTCACAATAAAACAGAATCAAAAGAACCAAATGAAGAAAGAAATAGTTTTTATTATAATACATCAAATAATAAATCATCATATAAAAATATAAATAATTTAAATATGAATCTAGATCAAAATCAATTTAATCAAACAGATAATTTATTTTATGAAAAATATAAAAATAATACAACTAATTTTCCAAATAATAATCAAATTATTTCTCAAAGTATAAATAATAATACTTTGAATTATATTAGATTTAATGGTAAAAATAATAATAAAAATAAAGTTAATAATAATCATTCTCAAGAAAAAATGAAGAAAAAATATTTTATTTTAAATACACCAAAAGATTATGATCCTAATTTTAATTTTAATTTTATTCAATTAGGAATTGGAAATCATCCTTCTTGTAATTTATCTGATAGAGATATAAGAAATAATTTAAATGATTCTGATAATAAAATTTCTTATCAAAATAATAAAAATACTAATTTTTATAGAACATTTTCTCCCTCTGATTATCATAAAGAACATATTGATAATATTGAAACAGAAGTTTATAAAAGGAATGTTTTATTTAATGAAGGTTATGTTTCTGCACAAAGAAAAAATTATTTAACTAAACATGGAAAATAATAATCAAATTTTGATAAAATTTTATAATAAATTTTATTAAAAAAAAATATTAAATCTTTAGTAGAATATAAATGATGTTAATTTTAAATTAAACTTTATATAAAATTACTTAAAAAATAAAAGTTTATTAAAAAATGTAATATTAACCAAAAAAATTAAAATTTATAAATAAATATTAATTTACTTTTTATTACATTTTTAATTAATTCGTTTTATAATATTAAATTAAAATGGTAAAAAATTTATTTTACATAATCTTTTTCTTTTGTTTAAGTTATATAACAGCAAGATATAGAACATTAAATGAAGATTGTGATTTATTCCATTTATGTGATAATGGACTTCGTTGTTATGATTATAGATGTCAAGTTAAATATTCTGATACAAAAGATAATCAAGTAAAATGGGGAACAAAATGTGATTGGTTTCATCATTGTGGAAAAGGTAAAAAATGCAAAAAACATCGTTGTGTAGCTAAACAATAAATAATTATTTAATTTTCTTTTCTAAATTTTTTAATATTTGAATTTTGGGATTTATAATATTTCAAAATTTTTTTTTTTTTTAATAATAAATTATCATATTAAATAAAATTGTTAAATAAGATTATTTATTTGATTTATTTTGTTATATTTTCTTTTTTTTTTAAATTTAATAAAATCTATATTTATTATATTTTTTAATTAATTAATTTTAATTATGAATAAAATTTATATTTTCTTTTGATTTAAATATAGATTAATGGAAGACAAAAATTTTACAAAAACTCAAAAAATAAAAAAAGTTGTAATGAGTAGAGATTCATTTCAAAAATTAGTAAAAGAAAATGAATCACTTAATACTAACTTAGGTAAATTACATAATAATTATTATGATAATATGAAAACACTTTTTAATTCAGATGAAAAAAAAAATCAAATTTTAATGTGTATTAATAAATTAAGATTTAAAGATAGATTAAAAAGAAGTATTTCTCCTATAATATATCAACAAGATAATTTAAGATTATCATCAAGAGAACCTCAATTTAATAAATCACAAATAAATACTTTTCAAATAGATAATTCTAAAGAAATTATTGAAGAAAAAATAGAAGAAAAACCTAATTCTTATAGAAATGTAATAAATTATGTTAATAATCAAAATTATATTAATATTAATGATATTAATAATAATAATCAAGAATTAGAAAAAATAATTAAAGTTCCTAAAATAAAAAATAATGATTTTGATAATGTTATAATTCCAAAAAATAAATCTTCAATTCAATTAACAAATATAAAAGAAAAATTCCAAATTACATTTACTAGAATAAATATAACTACTTTTAAAAAGGAAAATCATAATATATTAACTAAAAAAATTAATAGAAATCTTATGAAAGATTATTTTTTCTTTTCAATACAACCAACTATTATAAAAAATAATTATAATAATAATTTGAAATCTAAAATAAATAATAATCCGTTAAAAATTGAATCAAATGATTTAATAATAGAATCAAATATTGAAAAAAATAAAATTAAACAATTTGGAGATTTTACTGGATATAAATTAATAGAATTAAATAATGGAAAATTATTAAAAGAAATATCCTTTAATGAATCAATTGAATCTTTAAATAAAAAATTAGAAGAAGAAAAAATAATAATTAATAATTTTCCATTAAGGTTTCGTTATATTAACTTTTATACAAATGAAATAGATCAAATTGAAAATTTTAATATTTTACCATTAATAAAAGAAAATATTAAATTAAATTTAGTAAATATAGGAGTCAATACAATAAAAGAAAAAAAGAAATTTAAAGATATAGGAATTAATGTTGGCTATATTCCTATTACTTCTAATGCAGGAAATAATACAGATATTAATTTATCTAATTGGAATAAATTTTATCAAACAAATAAAAATATAGAAAATAATTTATATAATAATGAATATAATATACCTAGGAATATTATTGGAATTAAAAATGAGAAAAATAATAATAATTTTAAAACTATTATTTCAAAAAGTGAAGAAAAGAAAATTGAAGAAAATTTAATTGATTCTTTTGAACAAATAAATTTAAATTATTTTGATAAATCATAATTAAATAATTTGAGGAAATTAATTTATCAATTCTATTTTTGCTTTTTGTATAAATATCTTACATTTTTTTTTGTTTAAAAATTGTTTAATAATAATAAAAAATATTTTAATTAAATATATGTAAATAAACTTAAAAAAATTAATATTTTTTTTTGAAAGATTTTGAAAAAAATTGTATAATTAATTCTAAATATGAATTAAATTTATATTAAAAAAAACTAAAGATATTTTTTAAAAACCAAATAATATTTCATTTTATTTAACACTAAAAATCATTTATTTAAAATATTTAAATTTTAAGAATTTATTATATAAATATAAATTAATCTGTTTTTAAATAATATATATATTATTATATTATTCATTTTTATCCTCTTCTTTTTTATTATCATTATTATTTTCATTTTCATTTTTTTTTTCTTTTAAATTATCATCTTTATCTCTACTTCTATCTCTTTTTCCTTTTTTATAATTATTATTTCTTTTATATTTATTATAATTATAATATCCTCCTCTTTTATAATTTTTCCTATGATAAAACCTATTATAATTTCTTTTATTATTATAAAATTTATAATAAACAGATTCTTTTCTATCACTTTTTTTATCAACATCACCTTCTTCTGCAACTCTAATTTCAATATCTAATTCTCTATTCATTTTCATAAAATTTTTACTTTTTTTCCAATTATAATTTTCTAATTCACTTTTTGATTTATCATAAGTTGAATTTGAAAAAAACCAAAAAGTATCTAAAGAACTTTCTTCATTATCAAATTCAGCTAAACAAGTAAAATCATTTAACCAATATATTTTTTTTGTTTTGAAATTAAAATAATTTTCTATATCTTCAGTATTCATTAAATTAACACCAAATAACATTAATCTTTTTTTATCAAATTTAATTTCTTTTCCTTCTTCTTCTTTAATATTTAATTTATATGATTCTTTTGGATTTATTGGATTTATATCATCTGGTGATAATTTCATTGATTTATCATTTTGAATTTGTTTTAAATATTCTGGATCATTTGCACCAAATCTTTTTAATCTTTGTTCTCTTTTTAATTTTTCTTCTGCATCTACTATTATATTATTTTCCATTTATTTTAAAAATATATTTTTAATAAACTGAAAATACATATTTATAAAAAAATAAATAAATTTTTTTAAATATTGATTTTTAAATAATTGTAAAATTTCAAAGCAATTTTTTATAAATGAATAAAAGTGATAATTATAATAATATTGAAGATTTATATGAAAAATCAATTTATCCAAAATTAGATTTATCACAATTTCAAAGTATTAATGATAATATTATAAAGAAAAAAAAATTTATAGGAAAATCTATTATAGATTTTTATGATTATAAAATGGATAATAAAAAAATAGAAAAAAAACCAATAATACTAAATAAAATAAAATTTAAAAGAACTAAAACAAAATTATTTTTTAAACCAAAAAGAACAGAAAAAATAAAATTTTTAGGGAGAACACAAAATATAAAATTACCAAAAGAAGAATATACAAAAAGAATAAAAAGAAATTTACAAGCTCAAAATTATTTAGATTTAATTTCCAATAATGAAAATAATAAATTAAATCAAAAAGAAACATTTTTCCTTTCTTTACAAGATAATAATTCAGATCTTTTATTTGAAAAAGATAATATAAATAAAAAAAATAATCAATCAACATCAAAATTAAATTTATTAAAATTAACAAAAAAACCAAAAAAAATAAATAAAAGAAATTTTAATAATAGTTTTTTAAAAACAGTAAGAAAATTAGATTATGATAATGGATTAATTAACAATCATATTAAAAGGGAAAAAAAAGTGTTTGATAATATTTTTGATAGTGTTGATGATAGATATAAACTTTATCATTGGAAATTTATTATGACACAAAATGAAAAAGATTTAAGACCAGATACTATTTTTGGAAAAGGAGAAGAATTTTTTATGAAAAAAAGTTTTAATAAACAATTAGATTCTATGATTAATAAATTAAAAAATGTAGATGCAATTAATATTAGAAATATTTATAAGAGAAGTGAAGAACATTCTCATATTGATGTAATTTTAAAAAAAAGAATTAAAGAAGAAAAAGATAATAGAGATTTTATAAATAAAATATTGGAAAGAAGTCAAGTAATTAGTAATTTAATATTAAAAAAAGACTTTTCAAAATGATTTTTTTATTTCTTATTATTATTAAATAATAATATAATAATATAATAATAAAATAAGTAAATTAAAAAAATAAAAATTAAAAATAAATTTCAAGCAATAAAATAATAATAAACTATATATACATAAAAATAATAAATATTACAAAGATTTTATTTTGTCTATTTAATAACTCTAAAAAAAATGAAAAAACTATTTTTAATCAACATGAAATAAGAAACCTAAAATTAAAAAAAACTAATTTAATAAAAGTTTCTTAGTTTTAACATTTTTATTAACATTAACTTTCTCATTATTTTTAACAGAATTAACAATAGTAGAAGGGCAAGTTTTTAAATTAGCAGAATCATTTTTATTTCCTCTCATTCTTTTCTTATTAGATAATTTAGGAGTTTTATGAATATCTTCTTCTTTATTTTCAGAAGGTCTTTTTGAAATTTTCATAATTCCATTTACAATAGAAATTCCAATACATTCAGTAATAAAAGGAGAAACATTACAAAAAATATAAGGATAAAATTTATTAAAATCAAATTTATTATTTTCATTATTTAATAATTGAATGAAATCACCATTTGAATTTTTATTTGTTTTATTTGCACAACCAATACATCTACATAATGTTCCACATTCTTTTCCTAATTTATAACATTCACAATATTTTTTTAAACAATTTGATTTTGTACAATTACATATTACATTATTTTCATAATTTAATATATTTCTATTTCTATTTTCATTCTCTTTTTCTTTTTTATTTTTTGGAGTATTCATACAATTTATACATTCACATTGATCACAATATTTTCCATTTGAGAAACATGCACAATATTTTTTAATACAATTTGTTTTTGTACATGTACAACAAATTTTTGTGTTTATTATATTATTTTGTTTCATACAATTTTTTAATTCATTGTTATTATTTTTATTTCTTAAAAGTAAATTTCCTTTTTCTAAATTAGATAAAAGTGAACTATGCATTCTTTGATTATTTGATAATAAATTATTATTAGTAAATCTATTATTGTTTATATCATCATTATTATCATTATCATTTTTATCATTATTAATATTAATATTATTATTATTAATATTATCATTTGAAATATTTATTTCTTCATCTTCATTAAAATTAATTTTTTTTCCTTTAAATTCATTTTTATTATTTAAAACAAAAGATTTTTTAAAAGTAGAAAATCCACTTAATCCTAAAAAAATTAATAAAAACAAATTAAAAATATATAAATTTACTATCATAAGGAGTATCCATTTTCATATCTATATTAATTAAAGGACTATTTCCAAAATCATTTTTAAGCGGGGTGTCTCTAAAATGAAAGTCTTTTATTGGTGATATTAATGATGATTCACCATCAAATAATTTTCTTGGTGAAATATCCCTATTAAAATTATTAAATTATTATTTACATAAAATAATTTGATTCTTTATTTTTTCTATTTTCACTTTTTAAATATTTTAAATCTGAATTTTGAAAATTAATAAAATTCATATTTTCTTGATTTATTAAGTTATTATCATTTGATATTATATTTTGGTAATATAGGTAATTTTTAACTTTGTCTATTGGAGTACACTTTACTTGATTATAATTCATCTTTTTTTTGATTTATAAAAAGTTGATTTTTTCGATTTAATATATTTTTAAATTAAATTTATTTATTCGATTATTTGTTTTTTTTATTTTTTTTGTTATTTATTAAATGAAGAAAAAAAATATTTATTTCTATAATTAAATATATTAAAATTTATTTTAAATTGAATTATCAATTTTAATATTAATAAAAGAGGTTTTAAAGTAGATAAATAATAAATAATTAAAAAACATTTCGGTAAATTAAAAAAAATAATTTTAATTAATACAAAAATGAATAATATAAATATAAATAAAATTTTATTTTTAAAATTTAAATAAAAAAAATGGTAAATCAAGAAAATCAAAATTTACAAATGCAAAAAACATTAATAACAATAGGATTAATATCAATGGTTTTAATAATAATAATAGTAATAATAATAATAATTTATTGTATATGTAAAAACAGAAGAGAAAAAAATAAAATAAGTAATTCAAATATTTTTGTAGAAGAACAAAATCCAAAAAATGATAATAAAAATAATATTTCAAATAATATTGCATTTAATTCAATTCCAAATAATTCTACAATTGGAAGTGATCATGGAAATACAAATTTATCTTTAAGTGAAATTAAAGAAAAAAATTTGAAAGATGAAATACATAATATTATTCATTCTGCAAATTCTGGTTCTGGAAGTGATGAAAGAAAAAAAAGGAAAAAAAAAGGTTCTAAAAAAAGTAATAGAAGTAATACTTCACCAAGAGAAGATTCTTTGGAAAATGATGATAATGAAATTAAAATAAAAAAAGAAAAAAATAAAAAACAAAATAAAAAAACTTATGATGAGAATGAGGATAATGAATAAAAGTGTTAAATGTTTTTTTATTTTTTTATAATTAAAATATAATTATAATAATTTTTATATAAACATTTTTAAATTAAGAAAAAAAGGATAGAACTCATTAACTCTTTATCTAAAATAAAATGTAAAATTAATAGTATTTATTTATATTGAAAATTATCAATATTTTAAATTGTAAATTAATTATTAAATACAAATTTTATATAAAGTATAATTTATTAAATAAACACTTTTAAATAAATTAAATTTCATAATTTTAAAAATTACTCAATAATTAAGATATAACATTATTGATATTTTTGATATTTAAAATTTTATTAATAAAATTATTCCATTTCAATTTATATTTGAATGAAAAAATTCTAATTTTAAATGCATATTTTCATAATTTAAAACAATAATTTATTATAAAACATTAATATTTAAAAAATATCTTTCTTGATATAAAATTCACTTAGAATAAATATTTTTATTATATAATATTATATAACTTTTTTTATTTGATAAATTTACTTAAATTTAAATAGATAATTATTATTAAAATTATTTTTTATTTTTTAAATTATTCTTATAATATTTTTTATATTTTCTTATAATTAATCATTCAAAAAATTAAAAAAAAATATAATAAAAAAAAAACAATAACAAATAAAATGAATTATCGAAAAATTTCCATTATATAAAAAAATAAATAAAAGAATAAAAATTATAAAAATAAAAAAAATGCTTGCCAAAAAGATTCTGACAGATTTAAAAAACACATACAACCCAGATCAAAAACCAATTCAAAAACCTGTAAGCTCTAATTTAATAGAAAGTAGCAATGGTCAAAAAGCAAATAATAATAATTCAAGTCCAAAGACAGAAAAATCAACAAGTACAACAGTTCAAAAAAATCATCATCAAAAATCTTCACATTACCATCATCATCATCACAGACATCATTCTCCATCATATCATCATCGAAGAAGTAGAAATTATTCAAGAAGTCATTCTCGTCATTCATATAGAAGAAGAGATTATAAGAGAGATTATTATAAAAAAGAAAAAAAAGACATTAATAAATTTTATGAAGAAAGAAGGAAACAAAGAGAAAGATCACGTTCAAATTCTGCATTAAGATCAATGAAAGTAAGAAAAATAATTTTTTAAATTTTTTTTTTTTTTTAACTTTTAAATAGATGAAAAATATAGAAAATGCATATGGTTATTATCAAAGAACTTATCATAGACCACATGAAGATAATGATCCTTCAAAACCTCCTTTATATTGGGATGGTTATCAATGGGTTATTAGACCGAATAATAATAATTTAAATAATTTAGTTGAAGAACCAATTAAACCTGGAAGACAAGTTCAAATTGCTAATGTACCTCTTCATTTAAATTTAGATGTAAATTTATTTAAATGTTATTTATTAGATAAAATGTTTGAAAAGAATGTTGTTTCTAGAAAAGAAATTAAAAAAGGTAATTTTAGTTTAATTAAAGCTATTGAATTTAAAAAAAATAATAATACTGCTATTTTAATTATGGATAATGTTGATTTAGCTAAAAAAATGATATTAATGGATGGGATTATGTTATTAGGTTATACTTTGAGATTTAGTTTGTATAAAGAAGTTAAAAATGATGATATAAATTTAAATAATATTAATAAAGAAATGGCTCTTGCTAATTCTGCGCATATTTCTGCGAAAAGTGCTGCAATTTCATTTGCGGCTTTTCAAAGTATTTTTAATAAAGATAATAATAAAAAAAAAGATATTGTACTTAATAATAATAATGATGATAGTAATATGAAAATTTCTGTTTTAAATAGTAGAATTATTAAAATTATGAATATTTGTGATTCTAATAAGAAAGATTTAGATTATAAAGAATTACTTGAAGATATGTTAGAAGAATTTGAGAAATTTGGAGAAATTAATTCAAGTTTGATTATTAAGAAAGGAAAAGAAAAATTAGGAGCCGAAGTTGGATCTGTTTTCATTGAATATAAAGATCCTTATTCTGCTGAAAAAGCTATTAATGTTATGAAAGATAAAAAATATGATAATAGGGAAATTTCTGTTGTTTTGATTAATGAAAATGTGTTTAAAAATGAAATTTTAGATAGTAAAAAATAAAATATTGTTTTTTTTTGATTCTTTATTAATTTTTAGTTTTTTTAAATTTTATTTTTTATTAAATTTTTTTATTAATTTTAATTATTAATAAATAAAAAATTAAAAATGAATAAAAAATAAAGAAAAAATTAAAAATTAAAAAATGGAAATGTTTGAAGACATAAAAAGACCAAGAGCAGAAAAAAAAGTAATTAATGAAATTGTTACATTATATGAAGAAGGAAAAAAATATTTAGGAGAAAAAAAATATTTAGATGCATTAAATAATTTTGAAAATGCATATGAATTATTAACTCCTATTATTGATGTTTATCCAAAAACTGAAACTCTTTATAAATTAATAAAAGTTAAATTTAAAGTAAAACATTATGATCAATGTTTAATAACAATTAATAAATTAGAAAGACATCTTCCAGAAATAAAATCAAGAAAAAATGATTATATAAGATATAAAATAAAAATATTTATTATGAAATTTTTTATCCAATTCATAAATAATAATTTAAATGAAAGTGTAAATCAAATATTAGAAATGATAGAATTTATAAAAAATGATAAATTTGATTTAGGAGATAAAATTTTTTGTTTTTGGAAATATTTAAAATCGTTTTTAATAGTAGGAAAAATAACAAAATCAACTAAATTTGAAATTTTTAGAAGTGATTATAAAAAAATGGTGATAAGAATAACTGATGAAGTAGGAGACCAAAAAACTTATATCAGAAAAGAAATGCAAGATATTTATAAAAATTTCATGACTACTAAAATGAGACAAAATATGTATGATGAATTAAATAAAGTCTTTTATTTAAGAAAATATAATAGAACAAATGATGATAAAATTATTAGTTTTTTAGATAAATTTATTCATATTGCAGTAAGAGAAAATAACGATGAAAAATTAAAAGATAATTTTACTACTTTTTTAATTTTAAATAATATAGATTCAAATAATTGTTTTTCAAATATGTCAATGACAGATTTAATTCATGAACAAAAAAGAAGAATTTTAATTTTTGATGCTGCATTTTCAAATTTATGTGGAGCATTTAATGTAATATTTCAAAAATATTATTATGTAGAACAAAGAGGAAATTTATATAATAATAATAATAATTCTAAATTTAAAAAAACTTTAACTTCATCTTTAGGAAATAGACAAAATTTAGCTGCAGAAGCAGCAGAAATATTTGCACAAATTAAGAAAATGAAACAAGATAATGATGCTGCTTTAAAAGCTAAAAGAGATTCATTAAAATATTTAGGATTACCTTATAATTTTGATACTGATATTGTTGTTCCTGAAAATCCTATTTTAGATGAATCACAAATGCCTCCTACACCAGAAGAAATTAGAAAAACTATGAAAAGTACATTTTTATATAGTGGTAAAGATAGAAAAAGTATTAAAAATAAATCTAAGAAATTAAATAAAGATAAATCTAGTAATTCTATTATATCTGCTTCAAAAGATAATAATGATTCTAAAATTTCTGAAAAAGAAAATAATGGTAAAAAAAATAGTATTTTAACTACAATTAAAACAACAAGTCAAAGTAATATTATTCAATCTATGAATAGAAAAAAACCAAAATATATATTAAGAAATATAAATAATTATTTATTAAATATAATAATAAAAGAATTTGAAGGAAAAGGTTCATTACCAAGAAGAAGTGATTTAATAGATTTAAAAATACAAAATTATATAAAATCATATTCTATATTATCTCAAAAAGGTACTCAAGTTGGAGATATTCAAGATAAATCATTTAAATATGAAAATTTTTTACTATTTAAAAACTTTTATTGTTTTGGTGTATGTGATGGACATGGAAAACAAGGGCATTTAATATCAGAAAGAACATCAATAATGTTTCCATCATATTTACAATATATAATAATGGAAGATAATTTAAATAAAAGGAAAGAAGATATTAATGAAGCAACAAATTCACTTTTTAAATTAGAAGAACGACCTGCAACTGTAAAAGAATTAAATATAATAAGATACTTTTACAAAAAATATGATTTAATATATAAAGATATACCATTTAATTCACATGACTTTAATGAATTAAAATTACAAATAAGTGAATCATTATATAGAACACATATGTCATTAAAAGAAAAATTTAAAATTGATACTGATTACTCAGGATCAACATTCTGTTCAATTTTCTTTTATTCAAAACAAATTTATTGTGCAAATGTAGGTGACTCAAGAGCAATATTAGGTACATTTTATTTCGATGATAATTTATGGAAAACTAAACAATTAACAATTGATCATTTACCAGATTCTCCAAATGAACAAAAACGAATTATGCAATTTAATGGTAGAGTTGATAGATTAAAAAATGAATTTGGAGAAGAAGTTGGTCCTTATAGAGTATTTGAAAAGGCAAATGAATCACTTTTACCAGGTTTAGCAATGAGTAGAAGTATTGGTGATACTATAGCAAAGAAATTTGGTGTTACATATGAACCAGATTTATTTGAATATAAGTTAATTCCACAAGATAAAATTATTATTATTGCTACTGATGGTTTATGGCATGTTATTAATAATGAAGAAGCTATTTCGATTTGTGCTAAGTATTTTGAAGAAAAAATGAAACCTGATGATGCTTGTGAAGAATTAATTAATGTTGCTAGAGAAAGATGGAAAAATATTAGTGGATCTAATTATAATATGTGCTTTGATCCAAATACTGAAGTTACTAGTGGGAATAGAAAGAAAAGTAAAGAGATTGATGATATTACTTGTATTGTTATTTTTCTTGATGTGAAGGAATAATTTTTTGATTTTTTTTTTTTTTTATTTATTTATTTTAAAGTTTTTTTTTTGGTTATTTTTAATTTATTTTAAATTAATTTAATGAGAGCTAAAACTTTTGGAACTACTGAATTGAAGTTACCTACTTTTAAAAGTAATATTCCTAATGATAGAGCTTATACAAATGTATAGTTTTTATATAATTTTATTTTAGAATACTAATTTTGTTTCTAATACTAGAGCTTTTTATGAAGATTTAAATAGGAAACTTGATTCAAATGAAAAAATCCTTGAACAAATATGTTTAAAATCCATAGATAGAATAAATAAAAGTAACAACTAAATAAATCTTTTTTTTATTAATTTAAATATAAAACTCATCTAATATTAACAAAAACTAAAATTAAAAAAAGAAAAAAAAAATATTTTCAAATTAAAAAAATAAATAAATATATTTCTTTACAATAAATAAAATAAAAAAAAAAATATATATACAAAAAAAAAAGCAAACAAATAAAAAAATAAAAAAAATCCTTATCCTTCATATTTAATCTCCTTTTTCTTTCCTTGACTTAACTTATTCAATCTTTCCATAAACTCACAAGCTTTACAAATTTTATTACTAGAAACACTTCCACACTTTTCACAAACCAAAGCATCTCTTTGTTTAACTCCACAATCAATACTCCAATTTTCACCAGAATGAATAATATCAATAATAGAACTACCTCTATCATTTTCTAATTCTTTAACTAAACTCCTTAAATTACCTCTATAAGCACCAACAGCATAAGTACATTCCGTACAAAAATATTTCAACTTACAATAATGAGCATACATAACAATTTCTTTCTCATAAACATACTTAAAAGGTTTAACTCTGGGAATTTGACCTCCAGTAATAATTTCAACACTTTTCGGTAATCTATTATAATCACCTCTCATTAAATTCATTAAAACAGTTTCAGCAATATCATCAGCATTATGTCCAGTAATAATTTTATTAGCTTTTACAAGAGAAGCTCCTTTCTCAAGTGCTTGTCTTCTAAAAACACCACAATATGTACAACTATTTTGAATTCCTATTAAAGGAACTATTTCATCCATTGAATAATTAAATAATTGTTTAAAGGATAAGAGTGTTAAAGGTAAATTTAATTCTTTTGAATTTTCTTTTATTGTTTCTATACTACAATCACGATATCCTGATATTCCTTCATCAATTGCTATTAATTGAAGATTTAAATTGTAATTGTGTATTTTATTTAATTTATTTATTATATGTGCTAAGACTGTACTGTCTTTACCTCCACTTATTCCTATTGCTATTGTTTCATTTGGAGAAAATAAATTATTTTTTGTTATTGTTAAATGGATTTCGTCTTCGAATGATTTTAGGAAACATGGAATACATGTTAATGTATTTGTTTTTGGACGTTTTAATGATGGTTTATTAGTTTTACATATTGAACATTTTTTCATTTTTTTTTTTTTTTTTTTGAATGATTAATTTTGATTTTTTTTTTAAATTAATTTTTGTTTTATTAAATATAAAAAATTTTTTTATTTATGGAAAAGATTTATGAGGAAGATGCTGAGAAATTATATCAAGAAAATATTAATGAATTAATTAAAATTAGTCAAATGATTGATAATAGTATTGAATATAATGATGATATAAGAAATGATAATGTTTTTTTAAAATTGTTATTTAAAGATTTAAGGAATGGAAAAAAATTTTATGGGAAAGATCAATGGAAAATAATAAAAACTGCAATTCATAATTGTTATAAATTAATTCAAAATGGTTTTGTTTCAGCAAATCAAAATGAATTAAAAAATAATATTATTATATTAAATAAATTAATCCAAGAACCTAATTTAAGAATACAAAGTGCAAGTGAAGAATTAGTTAAAAATATTTTTGAAAGTTCATTAAAAAATTTAAAATTAATGGAAAAAGAAGAAAAAGAATTTGAAAGAAGATTTAGAAATTTTCCTTTTAGTAATTTTAATATTATTGAAAATAAAAATAATGATAAAGAAGATAATATAAAAATTGAATTTGATTTAGAAAAGAAAATAAATGAAAATAAAAATTTAATTTCAAAAGAATTTTTAGAACAAAAATTAAATGAAGAAAAAAATTTATATGAAAATAAAATAAAAAATATGAATAATAGAGTTAATTCATTACAAACAGAAATAAATAATATGAAAAATATAATTTCAAAAATAGGAAAATTATTTTTATCATATGAAAACTAAATTTAAAATAATTTGTTTTTAAAATAAAAAAATAAAAGAAGTATTTTTTGGGAAATTTTATTTAATATGTACATATTAAATATTATTATATATACAATTTAAATATCACTTATATAATTGAAAAACATTTATTTAATAAACTTTCTTTAAAAAAAAAAACTTTTCAATTTAAATATACAAAAAAAAAAATAATAATTTCTTTATTATTGTGAATTAAATACTATTATAATTTAACTAATTCAAAAAAATATGAAAAAATTTCCTTTTTTCCAAATATAATATCAAAAAAAAAAAAAAGAAAAAAAAATTTTAAAAACAAAAACATCTTTTTTTCCCTTCATTATCACTAGGAAATTTTTTAGGACATTTAATTTTAAGTAAATTTCTAGCACAAGTTAAAAAACATTCTTTAACATTAATTTTTTCTAAAGCACTAGTTTCCATAAACTCAATATTTAATCCATTACAATAATTTTCAGCTTCTTCTTTACTAACTTTCCTTTTATCTTCTAAATCACATTTATTTCCAGCTACAATAAGAGAAAATTTATTATTTCCTTTATTTTTAATAATTCTTTCATATCTCATTTTCATTGATTCAAAACTATCTTTATCATCAATTGAATAAACTAAAATAAAACCATCAACAGAATTAATCCAAGTATCTAACATTGATTGATAATCATCTTGTCCTGCTGTGTCTAATATTTCTAATTTACATTGTATTCCTTCTATTTCTGTTGGAATACAATATTGATCTTCTATTGTTGTGTCATGTTCTTCTGGAAATTTATCTTTTATGTAACGGTATGTTAATGCTGATTTTCCGACTAAGGATTTTCCTAATACTGCTATTTTTAAATCTATTGAATCTACACTGAAATTTAATGGAGGATTTTCTGTCATTTTTTTTTTTTTTTTTTGGGTTTTAATATATATTTTTTTTTATTTTTTTTTGTTTTTTATTATTTATTTTATATTTTATTTTTTATTGTTATTGTTTTTAAAGTATAATTAAATGGTTTGAAAATTTATTGGAAAATTAAAATATGTTTTTTTTAAAAGAAATTAACTAAAAACTTATATTAAATCATGTATTTATATTCTTATAAAAATATTTAATAAAAATTATAAAAATCTAAATTATTTTGGTGAAAAATCATTTAAAAAATATCAAAATATTTTATTGGTAGAGATAATAAAATAAAAAAAAAATAATTTAAAATTCGCAATTTTAAATATAAGAATACCATTAATTTAAAATAAAATTAAAATAATTATATTATTGAATTTATTTCATTTTATTTTTTTGGATTGAATTATTCTTACATAAATCTAAATTTTGACTTCTCAAATTATTATAAATTAAATTTAAACACATAAAATTTTTCTGTTTTGTTTATATTCATATTTATATAATATGTTTCTATTTGTGTAATAATTTTTTGTTCTTTATTTTTGTCCTCAAAAAAATCAAAAACTAAATTCATTTTATATTCATAATAAGTAAGATTATTATTATTTTGATTAATAATAATTAGAAATTTATCGTCTTCCTTTGATGGAATTAAAAAGAAATAGTTTATTTTTGGCAACGGAACATTTAAAAAATTTAAAAAATCATACGCTCCGACAAATTTAATAGAACTAAAATTGAATTTTAATTTTATATTATATAATATATCATTAATGACATTTTTAATTTTTTCCTTTTTTTTATTCATAGGTAAAGATTCTTCTAATCTAATTTTTTTTTTATTTAATAAAGAATTTAATCCCTCTTCAATATAATTAGCATTATTTAATTTATTTTTTATCATATAATCAGAAAGATGTTCCATATATTGATCAATATTTATATCATTCATTATATTTATTGGAAGAATATTTTCAATATTATTATCCAAATTAGAAAATTGATTAGGAATAAATTGAGAAATTTGTTTTAAATTTCGATCATAAAATTTATTTTCATAAGGTTCATAAAAAATATAATCTAATCCATTATTTTGACATCTTTCAACAATTTTTTTAAAAAATTGTTTTCCTTCTTCTTTTTCTTTATCTAATAAAATTATAACAACATAATGCCAAAATTTAATATTCATATCCATTAAATATTTAATATTTACAATCATAGGTTTTAATACTTCCTTTAAATTATCTCTTGTTGAATCAAAATTACAATCATGTGAAGAACCTTCATCATAAGCTTTCATTTGAAAACCAATAAATGTTTTTTCATCTCTTTTTCCATAAACATAAGCTAAATCTATTTTTTTTCCTCTTTGATTTTTTTGATTAATAAAAATACTCATATCTCCAAAATTTGTAATTCCATTTATAAAATATTTATTTGTTAATGAATTTAAATATTGTAATTTATAATATTCAATGTTTTTATCATTATAATTTATGATATCATTTAGACTTAATAATAAATTTCTTCCTTTTAACTCTTTACTTATTTCTTTATTTTTTTCAATAAAATCTTCTTTTCTAACTAAATATTTTTTTAAATTTGATTGTATTTCAAATTTCATTATATCATCTAATTCATTTATTGAAAGTTCATTCATTTTTACTATTTCATTAACTTCTAAACAAATATAATTATCTGATTCAGGTAATTTCAATTTTCCCAATTTTAATGACTTACCTGAAAATAATTCAAAAAAATCTGCATTAGCAAAACCTGAATGTTCATTTTTTCTTTTATATTTGTAAAATTCTTCTAAATGTATATTAATAATATTATTGATAATATTAGTCATATAAGGAAAACTATAATTTATCATAAAATAATTTTGTTCAAATTTAAATGTATAATATTTAAATGAACATATGCTTGTAAATTCTTCTAATTTTTCATAATTTATTTTTTCATTTATATTTAAAAATATATATCGCAAAGATTCTATCATTTTCATCATAATTATTTCTTCTGACTCTTTTTCATTTATAATTTCATATAATTTTTTTATATTTATTTCTATTTTTTTTTGAATTTCTATTAAATCTTTATTCAATTTTTGAGTTACTTTTTCTTTTTTTTCTTCTTTTTTTAAATACTCGAATTTACTTTTATATTTAGGAATATAATTGAAACTATATAAAACTTGATCATAAAGAGAATCTCCTTTTATATTTTTATTATATAATTCATCTATATAAAAATAATAGTTTTGATTTTCTTCATTTAATTGAGTAAGAAAAAATATTTTTGAATTCCAAGATTTTATACATTCCTTTCTAATTTCTTTATCATTAGTTGAAGAACAAATTAATAATTTTACATTTTTATTTTTTTGATTTGAGATTAATGAAAATATATCTATATAAAATTCATTATCAATTGAATTACTTTTAAATTGATCTAATATAATCACTGAAAGAATCTCATTTTTGATTAAAAATTTAACTATTTCTTTTAAAGAGTAAAAAAAAGATTTTAATTTATTATTTTTTATAATAGAAGATAATTCAGTTATTTGTTTTTTTTCTAAGTTTAAATATTTACATGATTCTGTTATTATATTTTGAATGTTTGCATTGTCGTTTTTTTCTTTTAAAATTCTAATTGTTTTTAAATTATAATATAAAAAATTATTATAACATTTTGATAAAATAAAAAGAGTCATAGATTTTCCAATACTAGAAGGTCCACAAATTTTCAAACAATAAATATTTTCATTTGCTTTATATTCAAGTATAAAAGATAAAAAAATACTTCTTTTATAAGAGCCCCAATATTCAAAATTTGATTTTGTTTCAAATTTGAAAAATAATTCAAAAAATTTACTTAATTTATCTGGTTCAAGTATAGAATTATTTTTAGGATAATCAATTGTTAAATTTTCATTTTTATAATCATCATAATTCGTAAAATCTTGTATTAAAATTATTTTATTTAAATTTACAAAGTTTGGAATATAAATAGATTTAAACATTAATTTAAATTCATATTTATTATTATCTATTGGTATATAAGGATTGTAATTATTCTTTTCACAATATTCAAATAATTCATATGTTGAACAAATTGAAAATTGTAAATTTTCAGTTTTTTCTTTATATATGAAACTAAATTCAATAGGTATTAATTTGAAAAAAAATATATAAGAAAATTTTTTACATAGAATTAATGCATAAGATGGAAAATAACAAATATCAAATTCTTTAAAATATTTTCTTTTCATTAGTTTATCATATATATCTATAAATTTGAGGCTCATCTTTTCATTTAATTTCATTATTTTATCATTTAAGTGGTTTTTTAAATTTTCATCCAGTTGGATAATTTCCTCCTCCATTTATATTTTTATTATTTAAATAAAAAAATAAACATTATTTTAATATTTTTTATTATATATAAATTTAAATAATATATTTAATAAAAAAATAAAATTGGGGATTAGGCCCAATCCCCAAAATTAATAATAAAAACAACTTTTTTATAAAAATAAATAATTAAATAATAATTTAAATTTCTTCATTTATCATAAAAAATGAATAAACAAGGAAAAAAACATCAAAATCCAAGACACTCAAAAGAAGATAAAATAATAAAAAAAATTATATGAAGAATTAAATGATTAATTAAATTATAAAATTTATTTAATTTAATTGTTTATTTTTATGTCTTTGTAATAATGTAAATAACATAAATTAATG
>JAJMZS010000473.1:0-32911 GCA_023807205.1 Isotricha prostoma | reverse complement strand
CCCAATCCCCAATCCCCAATCCCCAATCCCCAATCCCCAATCCCCAAAATTACTTGAAATTAAATTTAATAATGATGGAATCTAAAATTTAAAATAATATAATTAAATGAAAAAATTATAGAAAATTTAATAAAGGATATTATTTTTTTTATATTTTTTAAATTATATATTATTATTTAGTTTACGTTTTATTAAATTTTTTGGAACTTCTATTATATTTTTATAATTTGTATTTTTTGTATGTGAATGATATTTATCACTATGATCAAAATAATTTAAATTATTAATATAAATATTTTCTTCTATATTATTATTTTTTTCTTCATTTTCATTATTAATATCCATTTTAGAAAATCTTTCAATTTTTTTAAAATTTTCTAAATCATTTTCATATTCATTTTTTCTTTCATTTTTTTTTAATTTAACATCAAAAATATAATCCATATTAGCAGCTAAATTTAAATATCTAACATGAGTAAAAACACATTGTGCAAAAGATGATACAATACCACTTTTAACATTATAACCTTCTTCTAAAATACTTATTAATTTTCTTTGAGAATAATTATCAGAAACAAATTGTAATTGTTCAGTTAAAAAAGCATAATCATATTCTTGTAAATACATTTGATTACCATTTTCTTCTAATTCATGACCATCAAAACCAGAACATAAAATAATTAAATCAGGTTTAAATTTACATAATCTAGGAATAACTTTACTTCTAATAACATTTCTAAATTCATATGAAAAAACTTTTTTAGAATTAAAAGGAATATTTAATATTCCTGCAGGATAAATATCATCAAATTCTTTAGTATTATTTAAATTATTACCAAAATAATTATTTTCATTATTTTGAATATGAGTAGAAATATATAAAATATTTTTAGAATCATCAAAATTTAACCAATTAATATTTTTATCTTTTCTAATATTAATTTTACCAACTTTATCATAATCCATATCTTTAGAAAAAACTTTAGAATGTAACATTTGAATAATTTCTTCACTTCCTTTTCCACAAAAAGCATTATAATCAAAAATAGCAATTTTTGATATTCCATTATCTCTATATTTATATCTTGCATAAGCAGCACCAATACAAGCATTATTAATAATACAATTATTAGTATTATTATTATTATTTTCAACTGAACCAAAATAACCTACATTATGTCCTGGAGGTCTTATTATTACAAAAGCATTTGCACATTTCCCTGAAATTACATAATCTATTGCATCAAAAATTGATCCTATTTGAGATGTCATTAAATTAAATGTATTTTTTGATATAAATGTATCTGAATTTAATTTTTCTATTATATTATCTTTTTCTTCTAATTCATCATTATTTATTATATTATTATTATTTATATTATTATTATTTTTTAGTAAATTTTTTTTATAAATGTTATCACATTTTGTTTTTATTGATTGTAAATATGAAATATCATGACATTTTAATATATCATTTATACATGCTTCACGTTTACTTTCTATAAAAATAAATCTTGAAGAATCAAATAAATTATTATTTAATATTCCATTTCCTTTTTCATTTATTAAAACTGAAAATCTATCTGGAATATCTTTTAATTGTAATAATCTTTTATTATTTGAATCATCAATATTTAAATGAAATAAACAATTCTTATTATAAACTATACCAGTTTTTCTAATTTCAAATTTAAAATCAAATTTAAATTGTCCTTTATTATTATTATTACTTCTATTATGATATTTTTCCCAATTTTGTAAAGCAATTGATACATTAACATAAATTGAATTTAAACCAACAACACCATCTTCAGTATCATTATCAGTTATATTTGAATATCTTTTAATTATTGATTCCATATCTTTTTCTAATTCATCATTAAATCCTGAACTATTTAAAACAATAAATCCAATAATTTCATATGCATGATGAATTGCACATTTTTCAAAAAATACTTCTTCTCTTTTATAATATAATCCTTTATTTGATTTTGATTCTTCTCTTATTTTCAAATATAATTCTTGTAAATTATTAAAATTTTGACAAATTTGAGTAAATGAATCATTACTATTATATTTATATGCATAATTAATAACATAATCACCATTATTATCAATTTTAAATAATTCATCAATTAAAACTTCAGTTCCTTTTAAAGCTTCACTAAAATCAAATTGAAATATTATATGAAGATAAGTTCTTCCTAATCTATCAACATAATTTTTTTGTTCTGGATAATTTTCAATAATAAAATGAAACATATCAGAACATCTTTTTTGTTCTTTTTCAAAAATACATTTTATTAAAGATAAATGTATAATATACATTCCTTCAACAATTACATTTGTATCTGCATTAAATTCTATTAATTTTTTAAATACTGAAATATCTGAGTTTAATACACAGTATTGAAGCGGGGTTAATCCTTCTTTTGATATTTTATTTATAAAAGAAGGATTTTCTTTTAAAATTTCTTCAATTTTTATTATATTATCTTCTTTAATATTTGTTATTAATTCATTATATGAACTTTCTAATTTTTTAAATGATGTTATTTCATTTTTTATATTTTGGGATTTTTCATTGAGATTTATATGAGATATATTATCTAATGAAAAAGAACTTTTGATATTGTTTTCTTCTGTTTCATATTTCATTACTATGTTATTTTTTTCAGGCAAAGAAGGGTTTATTATTTTAGATTGATATATTAAATTATTTTTGTCTGGATTATAGCCATTTTCATCTTTTATTTTTTCTATTTTATTATTAGTTAAGCTTTCCATTAATTAATTCTTTAAATTTATTCTAAAAAGAATTAAAAATTTTTTTAAATTATTTAATATAATAAGGACTAAAATTTTAATTTATTTTTTTTATGAAATAAATAAGTACAATAAATTGAGGAATAATAATTATTATAAATTAATGAAAAAAATATAAATTGAATCTTAATCTTATTTATAATAAAAATAAAATATTTCTAAAAATAAAAAATGAATACTTTTTTTGGAGTTAATGGGAAAGCCTTATATACAAAAAAAGAAAATCAAAAATTTGTATATACTAAAATAGATATAAATTCTCCAATATCAAAAAAAGAATTTTTAGATAATATGAATTTAGCTTTAAGTGATATAAATTTAAGACAAAATGAAGAATTATTTTCATTTGAGAAAACAGATGAAAATTTATGTTCATCTAGATTTTCAAAAGATAATCAATTAGTATTAAAGGTAAAATATAATCCAGAACCTTTTTCAAGGATTTCTACTTTTCAATTATAAATCTGTTATTTTGTTTATTTAAGAAAATAATTAATTAAATCTATATCTTTTAAATGTAAGAATAAGTAGTTATGATGTAAAAATATTATAATTTGAGAATTTATAAATATTATAATTTCAATAATGATTAGCTCAATTAACTTTATAAATTATAATAATATAAAGTATAAATTTTGTTTAATTACAAAGTGATATTAATATAAATAGAATAATTTATTCATAAATTAAACTCTAATCTAATTAAACATTTTATAAAGCTAAAAATATTCTTTAATAAAAATTTAAAATGTATTTCTATACATTTATTTTCATCATAAAAAAATATATGTTTTATATCTATTTTCATAAATCTAATTTTTTGATATAATTATATGTATATTGTTTTAACAATTGAATAGACCTTTTAGTTATAGGACAATTAATTATATTTTTTACACATAACCATGTTAAGTTTTTTGTAATTGAAATAAATTTAAATATAATTCCTTCATTTAAAGCAGGTAAACCATTACAAATTTTTGTATATTCAATTGTATATAAAGATAGTTTTTTATTATAATTAATATTTTTAAGATTATATTGTGTAAATAAATTTTTTGATTTATTATAAACTAAAAACATAGAATTTTTTTCACCTAATGAACCTTGCATTTCAATTGAATAACTTTCATAATTCTCAAATTTTGAAAAAATTAAGTTTAGATTAATACTATAATTATAAATTATTTTTAATGACTTATTTATTAACATAGAACATAAAACTAAAATTTCATTACAATTATTATTTAATCCTTCATTTATATACTCTATAAATTCCTTTCCATTAAAATTATTTATATAATTATCAATTAAATTATTTTTTTTATTTATATCATTTAATTCTGAATATTTTTCTACAATTATAAAGCTTGAATTTTCACAAGTATTATCATAAATATTTATTAATATTCCAATATTATATGGAATATTTTCATTATTTATAGATTCAAATTTAAAAAAAATTTTCACATTAAAATCTATATTTAATAATATTTGTTCAGAAATTATAAATTGATTAAATGGAAAATATTTTTCTTGTATTAAAAAATAATTATTTAAGTCAATCGATTTTATTTCTTTTAATTCAAATCGTTCATTATTGAAATAATTTCTTTGTTTATCATAAATTAATATAAAGTCTGAAACTTGTTTTATTGTTCTTGAAAGAGTATTTGAAAATAGAATATTTGTGTAATTTGAAATTAAATTTAACTTATCCATATTTTTAAATTCAATTTATAATTTTTTTACTTTTTTGAAATAAAAAAATTAAATAATTTCTAAGCACTTAATATCAAGTTTAAAAAATTTTATTTTATTGTTTATATAATTAAAAACTTACTTTTAATTTATAATTATTTAATTAAATAAACATTTTTTTTAGATATAAATTAAAACAGATAAATAAAAAATAAATAGTTTCTAAAACAAAAAAATCATTTTGAGTTAAATTTAAATTTATAATATATTTAATTATAGAATAAATATATTAAATTTGCTTTGAAACAAAAGGAAAAAGAAAAAATAATTTAATTTTAAGAAAACAACAATTTCTAATTTTATATTTTGTTAATAAACAAAATAACTTTTCTCATAATTTGTAAGACATTAAAAAATTGTATTTGTAGATAAATGCCCTAAAATGATAAAAAAAATAAAACAGTGAAAAATAAAAATATTTTAAAAAAAATAATTGATAATTCTTTATTATTCAACTATAACAGAAAATGATAAAACCAAAAAAATAAAAATATTATATTTAAATACATCAAATATAATAAATAGCAATGAAACAATTTGAATAAATACATCAATTTATTTTCATTAGAAAAAAATACTCAAAATGAACAAAAAATAGTAAGTATAAATGATCATCATATAAAAGAAAAAAGTGATAAAAATTTAATGGATTTAGTTAATGAAATTATTAAAGAAGAATCTTTACAAATTGGATTTTCTAAAGTTAAGACTACAACAAAAATAAAGAATTTATGAAAAAAAACCAAATAATCAAATTTTAATGATAATTATTTTTTTGAATATGAATACTTAATTAATTTGTTTTATTTCATATATTTTTTATTATTATTATTGTTAATATTTTTTTATTATATATTATGTTAAAAATAATTCGATAAAATAATATGAATGATGATTTTGAGATAACTTCAAATATTAGTCTTTCTAGTGTTTATAGAAAATCTTTTGAAGATTTTTTAAAAAATTCAATTAGATTAATTATAAATTCTAGGAAAAAAGACTTCAATCAAAATATAAATCGAACATTATCATTTAAAACTGATTTAAATGATAATCAAATTAATAATTCATCTTTTTCATTTGAAGACTTGTCTTTTGATAGTTTAAGTACAATTATTAATTCAAAATCAGTATCTAAACAGCATATTATTGATTTTTTTTGTATTAAAAATAATAAAAATAAATTATTAATAGAAAGATGGAATTTTAGTTTTAATGAAAATAATAATTATATAAATGAGTTTTATTTAAATAAAAAATTAATTTCTTTATTTAGAAGTATTTATATTATGACAAGGATTCTTCCTTGTAATAAGATAAAAAATATGAATAATATAATAATTGATTTTCAATCATATCAAAATTTTACAAAAACAAATTTTCTTTTTGAACCGAAAGAATTAATTCATATTTCAAATAAAAAATTAAATAATTTAAATATAACTGTTGAATATTTAACAATCAAACAAATTGAAAATTATTTTAACAAATTTGAAAAAAAAGTAAATAAAAAAAAACCTAATATATTTTATTCTTTATCTTTCAAAAAAATCAGTTCATTTGAAATATTAAATTATCAAGAAGAAAACCCAAAATTAAATGAAGATTCTTTTTCAAAAAAAAATTTAAGAAAATTATCATTTGATGAAGAAATTAAAACAGATTATAATATCAAAAATAAAGAACAGAAAAAAAACATGAATTTGAGTTTTGATTTAGATAATGATTTAGAATTAATAGAATCAGAAGATAATGTTAATTTAAATCTTAATATAACAGAAGAAAATGAAACATTATCTTCAATTTATAAAAATTTAAGAGCAAAAAATATTAATGAAGACAATAATTCTGATACAAAAAGTTCAAAAGAAAACATACAAAACAAAAGAGTTTCACGTTATAGAACTGCTGATACTATTGATTCAAATTCTTCTATTTATAATTTAGAAACTGAAAATGATGTAAATAATAATTTTGATTTGAATATTATTTCTGAAAACAATAATAATGAAAATTTAATTATAAATAAAAAGAATATTATAAATGAAAAAGGTAGTATTGAAATTTATAAAAATGTAAGGAAAAAATATTTTGAATTAAAAGAAAATATTATGATTTCACAAAATGAAGGAATTAATATTAATAAATTATTTTTTTTGATTAATGAAAACCATTAATTTTTAAATGATTATATATTTTTAATTCAATTTGATGTTAATATTTTTTATTGATAATTATCATTTATTTACATTTAATATAGAAATTATTTTTAATAAAATAATATATAAATCAAAAAATTAATTTTGTAATTTTAATTATTTTTCTTATTTTATTAACATTAAAACATTTGTGAACAAAAGTTATAATTAAATTAAAATGTCTAATATATACCATTTGAAAGCACTTTTACAGAAAAATTTAATTTTAATGAAGAGAAATATTTTTGTAACTATTTTAGAAATTTTCTCACCTATGATTTTAACTTATCTTTTATATTTGTTAAGAAAATCATTTAAAGTAACATATTCTGTATGGAACGGAAATTTAACAAATGAATTTTTAGTATTTAATTCAACAACTTTAACATATGAAAGTATTTTACATGAAATTTTTTTTAGAAAACCAATTTTAAATATATGTGGTTATTATTATTTAGTTGCATTAATTGGAAATTTCCCTAAAGAAATAAAAGATTTTATATTAAAAGTAAAAGAATTAGAAGATTCATATATTGAGTTTATGGAATTTGATACAAAAGAAGATTTAGATAATTATATAAAAAGTCCAAATTATGGATATTATTATAGTGATAATGAATATTATCCATATATATGTTTTGGAATATATTTTAATCATGATAAAGAGAATAATAAATATGATATATCATTACATTATCATGCATCAGAATCAATTAAATATAGAGGTTATATTCCAAGTACTTTAGAACCAAATTATGATGTATTTTTAAGAAGTCCTGATTATTATGCTTCATATCAATATTTTTTTTATGGTTTTTTAGGAGTTATGAAATTAATTTATGATTATATTCTTAGAAAAGAAACTGGAAATAATGATGCTTATATTGATATGATTGTTTTAAATAATAAATTTTCTTTAGCTGTTTTTGATAAATTTGATTTTTTTATGGGATTTATAATGGGTTTTTTTTTAATTATTACTTATGTTATTCCACTTAGTAGATTTATTTTTATTATTGTTAAAGAAAAAGAAAGTAAATCTAAAGAAGGAATGAAAATTATGGGTTTAAGTGAATTTTCTTATTTTTTATCTTATTTTATTCATTTTTTTATTTTAAATTTATTTTATACTATTGCAAATTCTCTTATTTTAAAATTAGTTCTTAAACAAATTCCTTTTATTTATATTCTTTTATTTTTCTTTTTATTTGGTTTAAATATTTTTGCTTTAGTTTTTTTTTTCCAAAGTTTTTTAGATAAAACTAGATTAGCAATGATTGTTAGTATATTAATTTATTTTTTAATGTACTTTTTATCATCAACTTTTATTGTAAGAGGAATTAAACATTGGATTAGAGTTTTATCAAGTATTTTTCCACCAATTGCACTTCAACTTGGATTAAATGTTATGTCAAGATTTGAAGTAACTCAAAAAAAATTTGAAAAAGGTGATTTAAATTTAAGATATTATAATTATTGTATGAAAGATATGTTTATAATGTTTACAATTGATTTTTTTGTTTTTTTATTTTTAGGTTTTTATCTTCAAAATATTATATCACATGATTTTGGTATATCACATCCATGGTATTTTTTATGTACAAAATCATTTTGGGGATTTGGAAAAAATAAAAATAAAAAAACAAAAGAAAAACTAAAAACAAAAATAAATAACATAGATAACAATATAAATAAAAATCAAAATTTATATAATTCAGAAGAAAATAAAATAAACATATATAATCAAAAAAATTTAAAAGAAAATAATCAAAATATAACAAATCAAATAGAAAATTTAAATTCAAATGAATTAAATAACTTTGAAAAAGAAGATATATATTCTTATTTAAATAAACCAGAAGATAAATTAAAATTAAAAAATATAAAAAAAATATTTCCAGATGGTAAAATAGCATTAAATGGTATATCATTAAATTTATATAAAAATGAAATTTTTGCATTATTAGGACATAATGGAGCAGGAAAAAGTACATTAATATCAATATTAATTGGATTATATTCTTCAACAGAAGGAGAAGTTGAATATAATAATTTAAATATATTAAATGAAAATAATATGATTGATTTTAGGAAAATTTTAGGCATTTGTCCTCAACATGATGTTTTATTTCCACAATTAACTGTAATTGAACATTTAAAATTATTTTGTATTTTTAAAGGATTAACAAATGATAAAATTATAAAATCAGAAATTGAAAAATCTTTACATGATTTTTCATTAGAAAATAAAAAAGATACTATAGTTGAAAAATTATCAGGTGGACAAAAGAGAAAATTATCAATTGCAATTGCATTAATTGGAGGAAGTAAAATTATATTTTTAGATGAACCAACAAGTGGAATGGATATAACATCAAGAAGAAATTTATGGGATATTTTGAAAAGATATTGTGATAATAGAATTATTGTTTTAACTACACATTATATGGAAGAAGCTTCTGTTTTAGGAAAGAGAATTGGAATAATTTCAAATGGTAATTTAATTTGTTTGGGAAGTTCACTTTTTTTAATTGAAAAATTTGGGAAATTTATTTCTATTAATATTATTAAAGATAAAGATTGTGTTGATGTTAATGTTATTGAATTTATTCAAAAAATATGTAGTGAAGATTTTATTTTTGAATTTGAATATGAAATTTTAAATGAAGAAATTTTATTTAGAATTCCTAAAGTTAATTCAAAAAAAGAAAAATTTGATTTTGAAAGTTTTTTTAATAAATTAGATTCTAATATTAAAGATTTGAAAATTAAAACTTATACTGCATCTATGGCAACTTTAGAAGATGTTTTTCTTAATGTTTCTTCTTTGGAAAAAATGAGAAATAAAGAGAAAATTGATTTATCAGAAAAATTAAATATTAATAGTGATGAATTATTATATGATGATAGTAATTATAATCAAAAATATTCTTCTTTTCAGAAATTTTATATTGATTTATGTGTTTTAAATAAAAAAAGATTTAAACAAATTTATCGTGATTCAAAAACTTTTATTTTAGAAATTTTATGTCCTATATTATTAATTTTAGTTGGATTAATTGTAAGTTCAGTTGAATATTTTCCTGATAATCCTTCATTTAAATTAAGTCCTTCTGCATTAACAAATAAAAAACAAGTAATTTTTTATAATAATGAATGTACATTATCAAATAATATTTTACCAATTGATGTAATAAAAGGATATGATAAATCATTTAAAAATTTTGAATTAGAATATCTTGAAATTGATGAAGAAAATACCGAAACTCTTGATAAAATAATAGATTTTTGGAATAAAGTTTATTATAAAAATTATACAAATAATTTAGGTTCTTATTATTGTCTTTTATTTGATGAAAATATTCATCAATATCAATTTTTAACTGTAATTGATTCAAGAGCAAGACAAGCAGCTCCTGTTTATACTAGTCATTTATTTCAAAATCTAATTAAATATGTTACTAAAAATGAAAAGTTAGAAATTAATTTTTATAATTCTCCATTACCATTAACAAAAGATGAAAGAGATGAAAATAAAAGTAGAAATAATACAACATTAGTATTCTTTATTTCAATTGCTTTTACTTTAATACCTGCAAATTTTGTGACAATTATAATAAAAGAAAGAGAAACAAATACAAAACATTTACAAATAATATCAGGAGTGTCATTATTATCATATTGGTTTAATAATTTTTTATTTGAATTAGTTAAATATTATTTCATTGGAGGATTTGGTTTACTTTTAATTTACTTATTTGGTTTTTATAAAAAATATTTATCTATACTTTATTTATTATATGGTCCTTCAATGATTGCTTTTACTTATATTTTTAGTTTTATTTTTTCTACTGAATCTTCTGGTCAAAATATTGTTATTATTGTTAATTTTGTAGGAGGGGCACTCGCTGGAACTGTTGTTTTAATTTTGAGACTTTTTAATGAATTGGCTAAATATGGTAAAAGATTACAAAATTTTTTAAGACTTATTCCTGCTTTTTGTTTTTGCTTTGGATATAATGAATTGTTATCTAAGATTCTAATTTATGAAGCTGATTATCAATATTATGATTATATATATAATTTAAGTGAAGATCATATTATGAAATTAAAATATGTTGGTGGGGATTGTCTTTATTTAGGAATTGAAATTATTGTTTATATATTTATTTTATTTATTTTGGAAAATAGAAAAATAATTTTTAAATGCTTTTATAGTTCTGAATTCATTCAATTAAATAAAGAAAATTTTGATGAAAATAACAAAAACAATATTAATAATAATAATAATAATGATTTATCAAATAATAATAACACCAACAATAATAATAATGATATCATCTTAGAAAACAATATAGAAAATATAAAAGATAGTATAGTAATAAAAGAAATAGAAAAAGCAAATAAAGAAAACTTAACAGAATCAAATTATGCAATAGTAGTTCAAAACTTAATAAAAACTTTTACAAAAAGACCATTTTGTAACAATGAAAAAACAATAACAAAAGCAGTACGTAACATATCATTTTGTTTAGAATATGGACAATGTTTTGGTTTCCTTGGAGTAAACGGAGCAGGAAAGACAACAACATTTAAATGTTTATCAAATGAATACATACCATCATATGGTCGTATATTAATAGACAATAAAGAACTAAACACAAACTTTAATGAAATTCGTTCATTAATAGGATATTGTCCTCAATTTGATTCAATTTTCGAATATTTAACAGTATTTGAAAATTTAGAATTTTATTCTAAAATAAAAGGAATGAAGGAAGAAAAAATGAAAGAAATAATAAATGCATTATTAATAGAAATGAATTTATATGAATATAAAAATATAATAAGTGGTCAATTATCAGGAGGAAATAAAAGGAAATTATCAGTATCAATTGCAATGATATGTAATCCACCAATTATTTTATTAGATGAACCTTCAACTGGAATGGATCCTGAAGCAAGGAGACTTATGTGGAAAGTTATTCATAAAATTTCAATTAGGAAAAAAAAAAGTTCTGTTATTATGACTACTCATTCTATGGAAGAAGCTGAAACTTTATGTCAAAGAATTGGAATTATGGTTAATGGACAATTTAAATGTTTGGGTAGTTCAAATTATATTAAAGAAAAATATGGTGAAGGATATGAAATTAATTTGTTAATTTTTCCTTTGAGTATTCATAAAATGAATGATTTAATTAAAGATTTTGATAATAAATTTAGTGTTGTTAATTTAAATAATATTAAAGAGATTTTGTGTTATTATAATAAAAAAGGATTTGTTGATGAATTAAATAAAGGGAGATTTGGTTATAAAATTATTAAAGAATTAGAAATTTGCAATGAGATTAATTTACATAAATTATTTACTTGGGTTTATTATGTTGAAAATGCTTTGAAATTAATTAAGATTATTAAAAGATTTTTTAATAATATTAAATGTTGTGATTTTGTAGATAATAATTTTGTTTTTAGAATTAAAAGAGAACATTCTCAAAATGAAAAAACTATTGGGTTTTTATTTGGATTAATTGAAAAAAGTAAAAGTGAGTTTAATATTGAAGAATATTCTATTCAATTAACTTCACTTGAACAAATTTTTAATCAATTTGCTAAAGAAATGGAAAATAATGAAAATTTTTATGATTTAGAAAAAATTGATATTGAAATAAATAATGAATTATATGATAAATTAGGTATTTAATATTTAAGTATTTTATTATTTAATTTATTAATATTTATTTAAAATTAATGCATTTTTTTAATTTTTTTTTATGAAATTAATATTTAAATCAAATTTATAAGTTTATTTAATTTAAACGAAAAATGGAAAATGATATTATAAATGTTAATTTAGCAATTGATGACTTTGCTAAAAAAGGGATTTCAACTATTTTAAAATCCAGAATCAAATATTTCTCAAGTTCAAATATTGGATTGAGTAATAATAACACAAAAGCAGATTCATTATCTTTTTCTTTAGATGATTCATTCTTAGAAGACTATTCTTATTTCAATAATTCATTTTATAGAATTTATGTTCTTGAAATATATTTTAAAGAAAAAGATTTTAGATTATTAATTGAAAAATGGAATTTTGAATTCAATTCAAAAGAATTTAATGATAAAAATCAATATTTAAAAATATTTTCTATTATGAATAAAAGTATTTATTCTTTAGTTAGAATTCTTCCATGTTATTCTTTATTTAAAAATCATGATAGTTCTTTTGAATTAGAATTTAGAATTGTTTCTCATTATAATAAACAAAGATATTTTAATGAAAAAAAATTTCAAGTTGAAACAATTGAAATTAATAATAATATAAGTGTTGAATATATTTATGTAAAAGATATTTTTAAAGAAAAAGATAGATTTGAACAAGCTAAAAAAGAATTTATTATTATTGAAAATAATAATAATATAAATCAAAATGAAACTAGAAAATTCAATTTGTCAGGAAGTATTGAATTTGGAAATCTTTCAGCTATTAATGGAAATAATCTTTCATTTCAAAGTGATAATGAAATTAATAATATTTTAGAATTGAATAAAGATTATAATAATGTAAGAAATAGTAATAATGAATTAAAAGTAATTGATAAAACCAACAATTCAAATGATTCATTTGAATTTGAAATTTTAGAAAATAAAACGGATATGATAAATGATTTTTAAAAATAGATTTTTTTTTTGAGAAAATCGTAAAGGTTGAATTGTAAATATATTTGAAATTAACATTAATTTTTCTCATCTATGTATTTTTATTTTATTAATAGTATTTTTAATATGATGGAATATATATTTTAATATATTTCTTCACTTTATATATTCAATTATATAGTTATTAAATATGATTTAAAAAATAAAAAATTTAAAAACAATAAAAAAACCAATTTTTAATTTTAAAAAAAAACAAATTAATAAAATAAAAACTAAAAATGTCAGATTCAGATATTGAAATACACGATTCATCTTCAGTCTTAGAGAATTTACATGAAGCCTTAGATGACAAAGAAGGTGAATCAATAATAATAAGTATTTTATGTTCAAAATCAAATTCTGACCTTCAAAAATTAAAAAAAGATTATGAAAATAAATACAACGAAAACTTAGAAGAAAAATTAAATAAAAAATTAAAAAGTAAACTAAAAGATTTAATACAAGCATTATTACAAGATCCAATAGAATATGATGCAAATGAAATATTTAAAGCAGTTGATGGATTGGGAACAGATGATGATGCTTTAATAGAAATTATATCATCAAGAAGTCAAGATCATTTAAAAGATGTTTCTAAAAAATATTTTGAAACTAGAAAAGTTACAATGGAAAATGATATTAAAAATGATACTAGTCAAGCTTATGGAAGATTAATTACTCAAATGTCAAAAGGTGAAAGAAGTGAAAATCCTTATCCTAATATTAATGATATTAAAAAAATTTGTAGTGAGTTAAAAGGAGAAAAGAATAAAAAATCAGACAAAGATATTTTTGTTAAATATTTTTCTCAATGTTCTAATAGTGAATTAATTATGATTTATAAAATTTTTGAAAAGGAAAATGGAAAAAATTTATTAGATTTTATTAATGAAAAATTTGGAGCAGATAGTAGAAATTTGTATAAAGCTATTTTTTCTTATTTGGCAAATCCTATTAAATATTTTACTGAAAGAATTCATACTTGGAAAGATAAAATTGTTATTAGAAATATTGTTTCTCAAAGAGACAATTTGAAAGAAATTAAAGAAGAATATAAAAAATTATATGATAAAAATTTGGAAGATGATATTAAAGAAAAAACTAAAGATGGTTTTCAGAAAGCTTTGTTAAATCTTGTTAGTAATTAAATATTTTTTTATATATTTAAAAATAAAAATAAAAAAAGATTTTATTTATATGTCATTCTTTTATTTATAAAAATTAAAAAATTTGTTTTCGTTAAAAAATTATAAATTAATAATATATATTATTTTTTTATTTTCGTTTGTTTTAATAAAATATTATATTTTTCAGATAAAGTTTTTCCTCTTTTAATTAAATTATTTTCTGTTTCATATCTTTTATTCTTTAAATTATTATTTATTCTTTTATCTACTAATTTCAAAGTTAATGAAGAAACTGGATTTTTACTATTTTTATGTTCTGTTTTTAAATAATATTTTTTTGTTATTTTTTCTTTATTAGAAAATTTATTTTTACTAATTTTAGATATATTATTTCCAATATAAGAATCATAAATATTTTGTATTAAACTAATTTTATCTTTTTGTAATTTATTATTCAAATTCATTTTACAATTTTCTGTTTTAACCTTATTGATATTATTATTTATATTTTTATTACTATTATAAATAATATTATTATTTTTTTTTATATTAATTGGCTTTTTATTTACAGGAAATTTATCTTTATTTTTCAAAGTTGAAAAATTTTGAAAAATTTGATTTCTTATATTGCATTGAATTTTATTTCTAACAGCAGATTTTGAATTATTTTTTTTCATCTCTTTACACTTATTTAAATCTGGATTTATATTATAAAAAATTGGAATAGTTCTTTCTCTAGTATAAGTAGAAGAACAATTAGTAAGTGAATTATTACTAACAAAAGATTTTTTAATAAGTTTACTTTTTAAATTTGAAGAATTGGCTCTTTGAAAATTTTTTTTTTTTAAAGAAGAATTATATTGTAATTCTGTTATATCTTTTACAATTTGATAAACATTACATTTTTTATCATTTGTTTTTTGTTCTGTTTTATAAATTGCTTTATGTTTAGTTGGTGGTTTCAAAGAAGAAGTATTCATTATTGTTAAACATAAATCATTTTTTGGTGATTGCATTATTAAATTATTATCTTTTTTTTCAAATTTTTGTTTTGTATTACAATAATTTATAGTTATTTTATTATTATTTTCAGAAGTGAATTTTTGTTTAATATCATATCTTCTTTCAGTTGATGGTTCTGTATTAAACATTTTATTTTGATTTTTTTCTAAATATTCTCTTAAATTTTTCTCTAATTCTTTTTTAAAATCATAATTATTATCAGTAACTTTTATATTTATTTTTGACTTTTTTCTTTTAGTTTTTGAAGATGGTGTTTCTAAATTAATATCTAAATCACTAACCATAATATTTTTATTTTCTGTAATTGAACAATTAAAATAATCTGGTATAAATTCTATATTTTTTGGTTTAATTAAAAATATTTGTGGAGCTAAATAACTATTACTTAAATTTAATGAATCTTTTGAATTTAAAGTATCATTATTAAAATTTTGGGAATTTATAAATTGGTTATCGTAATGAATGTTGTGATTTTCATAATTTTCTATTGTTGTATTTTTATAGGAATTAATAAAATTTTTTGATGATGTTTTCTCTGAAAATGTATTATTATTTGAATAATTTTTATTGAATGATTTATAATCATTATTTGGCCTTATTAAAAATTGCATTTTTTTAATATATTTTTCCGATAAATTTAAATAAATTATATATATTTTATTAATTTATATACTATTTTATATTAATTGAAGTTAAATATTAATATTTTTTATTTTATTTAATATTTTAAATTTTTGAGATGAATTTTCATCTTTAAAATCTATATTATTTTTAATTATTTTTTTAATCATATATTTTAAAATACAATGATTCAATAAATAAAACAAATTTTCAAATTCTAATAAAACAAAATTAGTATTTTATTCAAAAAAAATTTATAAAAAAATAAAAATGGATAGTCAAATAAATAATACAAATAATAATAATACTTCAATAATTTCTCAAAGTTCAAGAAAAGATTTCAACAGGCAAAAAAGTTTAAATAATACTTCAATGGTATCAACAGGATCAAATAAATTTAAAAGATTAAGAAGAAAACAAACATATATTGATATTCAAAGAGAAAAATTAGGTTTAGGAACTTCAATGATAGAAGTAGGAAAAACTATAACATTTTTAAGTAAAGCAGATCGTTCATTTAAAGATGATAGAATGAACAAAAGTATAAATAAAGATAAAGATCCAAGAAAAATATGGAAAAAATCTCAAACTATGAGTTTTAGAAGATATAAAGTTCATTTTGATGATGAAAATATGCTTGATGATTCAAATGATAGTAAGATGGATATTAATGAATTAAATAATGAAAATGAGGAAGAAGAAAGAAAAAAAAAAGAAGAAGAAGATAGAAAAAAAAAGGAAGAAGAAAGAAAAAAAAAAGAAGAAGAAGATAGAAAAAAAAGAGAAGAAATAGAAAGAAAAAAAAAAGAAGAAGAAGATAGAAAAAAAAGAGAAGAGGAAGAAAGAAAAAAAAAAGAAGAAATAGAAAGAAAAAAAAGAGAAGAAGAAGAAAGAAGAAAAAGAGAAGAGTTAGAAAGAAAAAAAAGAGAAGAGGAAGAAAGAAGAAAAAGAGAAGAGTTAGAAAGAAAAAAAAGAGAAGAGGAAGAAAGAAGAAAAAGAGAAGAGTTAGAAAGAAAAAAAAGAGAAGAAGAAGAAAGAAAAAGAAAAAGATTAGAAGATGAATTAAGAATAAAACAAATGGAAGAAGATTTAAAAAGACAACAATTAGAAGATGAATTAAGAAGAAAACAATTTGAAGAAGAATTAAAAAGAAGAAAATTAGAAGATGAAATTAGAAGAAAACAAATGGAAGAAGAATTAAAAAGAAAACAATTGGAAGATGAAGAAAGAAGAAGAAAACAAAAAGAAGAAGAAGAAATAAGAAGAAAACAAAGAGAAGAAGAAGAAAAAAGAAGAAGACAAATGAATGAAGAATTAAGAAAAAAAAGACAATTAGAAGAAGAAGAAGAATTAAAAAGAAAAAAAGAAAGAGAAGAAGAAGAATTAAGAAAAAAAAAACAAAGAGAATTAGATGAATTAAGAAGAAAAAATCAAAATGAATTAGATGAATTAAATAAAAGAAATAATAGAAATATAAATGATGAATTTTTTGCAAATTCTGTATTAAAAGGAAACTTTAATAAAAATAAAAATTTTATAGATGAAGGAATAAAAGGAGTTAATTTATTTAATTTTGATTTTACTGATGATAAAGATGAAAATTATGCTTATACTGAAAGAGGAACTGATAAAAAAAATAGATATAAATTAGGAACAATTGGTAGTTATAGTAATAGAAAAAATGGTAATGAAAGTAATAATGGTAATTTAAATACTTTAAGAAATTCTGAAAATTATAGAAGAAGAAATCAAATGAATCTTTATATATATCCTCCTAATAATATGAAAAATTTATTTGATATGAGAGAAAAAGTTTTATTAGAGGAAGAATAATTTTTATTTTTTTTAATTTTTTTTATATGAATTTTTTTATTTATTTAATTGAATATAAGAGTTTATTAATTTTAAGGAAAATATGTAATAAATATATTTATATGATTATAAACTTTTTTTACGAAAATTTTTTTTTTTTAAATAATTTAAATTATATATCAGGAAGTTCAGGAATAGTAAGAATTTCTCTATATTTTTCTGGATTAGTTGTATTTTCATTTTCAATTCTAATAATACACCATTGAATTCTTCTATATAATTCAATAAAAGATAAAAATAAATTTTTCCATTCATCAAATTTATCTTTATTTAAATGTATAAAACCCCAAGTCCAAGAATATCTAATAATAGCATCTAAAATAATAGCAGTATAATAAAAAGCTTTAGGATAAACTAAAGTATCTCTTAAAAAAAAATTCTTTGAATTTAATCTTCCTAAACCCCAATCAACATAAACATCCCAAAATAATTGATATAAATTAACAATACTTCCAATTAAAATATATAAAACTAAAAAAGTATCATTATCTTTTTTTGCATATAACCATGTAAAAATAACATTAATTATTCCTCCAGTATATTTTAACAAATTAAAAAAATGAGGCCAAAGACTTTTTGTATAATATAATCTATTTATACATTGAGTAAATCTTATAAAATTAGGATATAATAATATAATAAAACATGCAATTGTATCTCTATTACATTTTGATATTCTTTTATTTTCATCTCTACATTCTTTATGTCCAATTAAACAAAATGCTAATGCCATTGAACATAATGGTTTTGTTAATGAAGTTAATATATCACCAAATAAAAAATCTCTAAATCTTACTCCTTTTTTTCCAAAAGGTGCTAAATTTCTTAAAAAAGTTATTACTATTCCTTTTCTAAAATCATAATATAGAAAATCTATTGGTATTAATATAAATAGGAAAATAAATATTATTATTATTAAAGGGAATAAATAATATTTACTACCAAAAATTAAATAATTATAAACTATTTTTGCACATATCATAAAAAAACACCAAAAAGTTAATAATAATAAAGATATTTCTAAAATTTCAGAACTACCTAATCTTAATTTTGGTTCAACTTCAAAAATATATAAATAATTTATTTTATATTTTGATAATATATATAAATTAATTGAAACACCAAAAAATGTTAAAACAATAATTAAACCAAAATTAAATGCAGGAAAAAAAGGTTTTACTGAATTATCTTTTATTTTTTCATTTAAACACAAAAATAAATAAAATAATACAAAAGCAATTATAATTCCAATATAAAAATAACTTATAGGTTTTATATTTTCATGTCCTAATAATCCTTTATGTAATTCTTTTTTAGCTTCTTTTAAATCACCATCAGTAAATTGTTCAGCAAAATATTTTTTAATATTCATTCTTAATTCAATTAATCTAAGTAAAATATTAAAAAAAGCAAATGTATCATCAACTTTTTTAAATTCTTTATCTAAACCATAAATATTATGACTTTTAAACATTTTTTTTGACTTTTTTTGAATTTTTTGAATAGCAAGTAAATTAATATTATGATAAGAATGTAACCAAGAAGTATAAGTATATAAAGTTGATAAAGCTCTTTTCCAACTTGTAGCATAACCAAATTCATCTCTTTCATGATGATCTGAATCATTACTACTTTCTATATCAGTATTATTTGTTTTTATTTTTCTTATTTTTTCTTTTATTTCTTCAAATTTTGAAATATATTCCTCTAGTTTTGATAAAAAAAAATCGTCAACAACTTTTAATTTTTCTTTATAAAATTGAATAAAATGTTCTAATTTTAATGTGTCTAATAAGTCTGCAATGTCTTCTAATTTTTTTAATATACTTTCTCTTTTTTCTAATTCAATTAAACTTTTTTCTTCTAAAAGTTCTGAAAAATTTTCTTCATCAGATTCTTTATTTTGTAAAATATGTTTACTTTTAATTATATCATTATAATCTAATTGTGAGGAATTAGCTTTTTTAATATTGTTTGCTTTATTCACAAATATGTCGTCTTTTTTTAATTCCATTAATTCAGTATGGCGTGCTTTTTTTTTTTTTTTCAATTGAATTTCATTTTCGCTTAGCTTATGTTTTAATGATTGAAGTTTTTTTAAACCTTTTTTTTTATTTCTACGATTATCTATAAATCTTAAAAATAATTTCATTGAATAATAATCTAAATAATATTCTGAATATTCTGGAATTTTATAAAAAGTAAAATTTTTACCAAATTTCATTTCTATTGAAAATAATTTTTTCAATGGATTATTTTATTATAATATAAGAATAAAAATATATAAATTTTTATATAATTTATTTTTTAAAAAATACAAATTTTAAAAACATGGATGAATTTAAATTGTTTTTTATTAAAAAATACATTAACTAAATTTTTCAAAGAAAATTATATAAAAATAAGAATTTATAATAAATTATAAATTATATTTAATATTTTAAAAGACTATATTTCAATAAATAAAAGAAGATAAAGTAAAGATTGTTTTAGTTTTCAAAAAATGTTTATCAATTAGTATTTGTAAAAAAATAAAAGATTATTGAAATAATAAGAATAACTAATAGAACATTTTTTTTTATTTTTTTATTCATATATTTAATCCAATGGATAAAGCTATAATTATATAATTAATTCCTTTATTATTTTTTATTTCATAATATATTTAACTAATGATAAATTATTTTTAATAATTAAAAAAAAATAATAAAAAAATTTACTTCTAATCCTTAAATCATAAATTAAAACTTAAAAAATTAAAAAAAAAATGAAAAATTCATAATAATAATAAAATAAATGTCAGAAAAAAAAGGAAATGATTCAATAACAGAAGAGAATTTAATAAGTGAACACAGTTCATACTTACATAGTGAAAACGAAGAATATGAAGAAATAGAAGAAGAATCAGAAGAAATTCAAGAAGTCCCAGATGAAAAAATAGATTTTTCTGAATTTAAAAACCAAATAAATGTTCATCCAAGAGGAGATAATGGTGCATATAAAACAATTCAAGAAGCAATTGATGCCGCAAAACCAAAAACAAAAATTTTAATCCATCCTGGAATTTATAAAGAACATTTAATAATATCAAAAAAAAGTGATATAGAATTAACAAGTGAAGATCCAACAATGCCAGCAATAATAATAGCAGCAAATTCACCATGTATTTTCATATCAAATATGAAAAAAAATTGTACAGTTAAATTAGCATATTTAAGAATATTACATCGTGGAATGAGGGATGATTCTTTTAATATGAATAATACAACTTATGATGATGTTGGAGACGTAACTGAACAAATGGAAAAAAGTGCTTTAACTACTTCATTTTCTCATTTAAAAGGAGGAAAATGGGTTTATAATAATGTTAATCAATTAGATAGTTTTGATATTAATTATCATATTGATTTAAGTGTTATTGAAGGTATTATGAGTGATAATCGTGGTTTAGTTTCTGCTATTACTATTTTTAATTCTACTGTTATGATTATTAATACACAAATTACACTTGGATTTTTAACTACTGAAACTACTAAAATTATTCCTGGTATTTATGCTGAGAAAAGTGTTCTTTTTATGGAAAGTGTTATGATTAAAGGAAATGATGAATTTTTAACTTGTGGTGTTTTAACTAGTGATACTAGTTTAAAAGTTTCTAATTCTAGAATTATTAAACATAAAAGTGGTGGTATTTTAAATATGATTAATACTAAAAATCAAATTGTTATTACTAAAACACAATTTTTAGAAAATATTGGTTGTGGGATTTTAGTTGTTAATAAATCAAGAGGAAAAAGTTATAGAGCTTTAGTTAATTTAATGGCTGGGAAAAAAGATAGTGCTAAAGATGTTATTGTTAAACCAAGTTCTATTAGTGTTATGACATCAACTTTATATTTAACTGGGAAACAAAGAAGAACTAATTGGTTAAATATTGGAGAAGTTTCTTTAGAATCTAATTTATTTGATAGTAATGTTGGCGCTGGATGTAGAGTTGAAAATTGTTTAAATTTAGCAATGGTTAGAAATAAATTTTTTGAAAATGTTTATAATGGAGGAGAAGTTATTGATTGTGAAGGATTAATTTTATTAAATGAATTTGTTAAAAATGGTGATAATGGTTTAGAAGTAGCAACATTAACAAAAAAATCAGAAATTAAAATATCAAAAAATACATTTTGTGAAAATGTAAATAATGGTTTGCAAATAAAAGGAAAGAATAATAATTGTATTGTAGAAAGAAATGATAAAATTACAAATAATATGAAAGCAGGAATTGCAATTTTAAGTTATGCATTCCCAGTAATAAAAAATAATTCTATTAGTACTAATTTACATCAAGGAATTTTAGTTTGTGATGACTCAAGTGCTGATATTCAATATAATAAAATTTCAGGAAATTTAAAAGCAAATATTGCTTTAGGAGGAGAAGGATGTGAATTTAGTAGAATTTTAAATAATGATATTTATAGAAGTAGAAGTGAAGGTATTTTTATGATTAAAGGAAATGGTGGTTTAATTGCAAGAAATAAAGTTTTTGAGAATAATGATGGTATTTGTTTATTTTTAACTAAAGATGTTGAAATTAGTGAAAATGATATTTATTTAAATGTTAGAAGTGGATGCTTAATTGCTAATAATAGTGAACCTAAAATGTATCAGAATCAAATTACTGAAAATAAATTTATTGGTATTATGTTTAGAGATTCTAGTAAAGGGGATTATAAGAAAAATATTATTCAGAAAAATCCTACACAATGTTATTATACAAATTCATGTAAAGATTTAATTGATAGTCAAGAAAAAGATAATACTATATTAGGAAGAATTGATACAGAAACAGGTTGTAATATTTTTTAAAAATTGTATAAAAAAAATCAAAAAAAAAAAATCAAATTATATAAGTTTAAATAATTTAATGATATAATAATCCTTAATTCACATATAAAAAAGTGAAAAAAGAATATAATATATTCAAAAGATTAAACAATAAATAAAACAATAAAAATAAATAATAAATAATAACAAAAAAAAACAAAAAAAAAAAATTTTATTTCCTAAGTAACTGTACTTGATTTTTAAAAGTAATCCCAATCCACTCAGGTGAAGTTTCACACCAATTAACATTATTAATTTCACTAGGTGCAGCATAACAAACATTATTATTTTGATTACCAGGATCACTTTGAACATTACTAATAATAACATTTTTATCTTCACTAACAGAACATATTTGCATACAATTATTAGGAGACCAAACCATTCCAGTAACAGGTTCTTTATGAAATTTTAACTCAACTAAACTAACATTTGTATTTCTACTATCAAAAATATAAACAATACTACTTTCTAAACTTAAAGCAGCAATTAAATTTTTATTATTCATATTCCAAGCAATTTTAGTAATAGGGGAATAACCTTTAGTTTCATAAATAATAGTAGAATGATCTAATTGTCTTAAATCAAATAAACGAACTGAACAATCAGCTCCACTTGAAATAAAAGTATTTTCTTCTTTACTAAATGAAATATCAAAAACTTCTTTATCATGAGCAATTAATTGAGTTCTTATTGTTGATTTATTTAAATCCCATATTGTACATGTTGTATCTAAAGATGCTGTTCCTAATATTGAATCATTTACTCTATTCCAATCAAATGATGTTAATGGACCACTATATTTACTTTTTTTATTCACTAATGATGAACATAATTTTAAAGTTGAATCATTCTCATCAAAGTAAAATAAACGAATATAATCTGATGATGATGCTAATAAAGAATTTTTTAAATCTGTTGGTCCCCATATTAATTTTGTTGTTGGATATTCTAAATTTTCTTTGTAAACTTTTTTTAAATCATTTTCTGTCATTTCTAATATTTCTATATAGTTATTTGAATTTTGAACTAAACTTCCTATTGCTAAACGACATTTTTGTGTTTTTTGAAATGCTATATTATATAAAGTTGATGTTGTTTCGTAGTTGTATATATTTTTCTCACTTTTTGGTATCTCATTTTCCATTTTTTAATCTTTTTTTTTAAATTAAAATATTATTCTTTTATATAAAGAATTATTTATATATTTATTAAATAAATATATTATTTTATTAAAATTAAAATTTCTATATATAATTCATTTAATAAAAAATAAAAATAACAAATGTCAAAAAATTTAATAATACTTTTTTCATTCACTTATTTATTTAATTTCATAAAAAGTCAGTGTACTTCAACAACTCCGACTACAAGATATGATTGTTTCCAACATTCAAATTCAAATAAAAGATGTTGTTATTCTGATAATTCTGATAATAAATGTTATGAAGTAAGTTTATCCGCTGTTTATTCATCAAATTATGATTGTGGTGCAAAAGATCCTGTTTTTCAAGAATATGATTTTTCTCAATATCATCCTAATCCAGACCCAGTATCTGATCAAATTAATTTTGTTGCTTGTGGTAAATTAAATCCAACAAAAAAAAGTCATTGTACAAAATATTCTCAAATTACTAATAGTTGTTGTTATTTCTATTCTTCAGGTGGACAAGCTTGTTTTGCTATTGGTAAAAAATATACTGGTCCACATAAAAAAATGAATGTTGCTGGTGATGTACAATATGAATGTAATTCTCAATTTTTAAAAATTTCTTTTATTCTTTTTGTTTTTATTCTTTTTATTTAAGAAAAAACATATATGATTAATTTTAATAATGTATATTTTATTTTTTATTTTTTTTTTAAAATGATTAAATAAATATAAATAAATAATTTTGGAAATGATGTAAATATTTTTTATCTTTATATTTTTAATTTTATTTTAATTCAAAATTCATAAATTAATTTCCCTAAAAAAAACCTTAAAATTTAATAACTTACTTTAAATAAAAATTATCTTTTTTAAAGATAAAAATTAGCAAAATTTACAATTTGAATTTAATTGTTTTTTCTCATTTAAAGCTTCTTTTTCACCTCTATTACTATCAGGTGCTTCAAGATTTTCATCATTATTATTATTATTTTCATCTTCTTTTTTCTTTTCTTCAATTTTACTTTCTTCTTTTTTACTTTCTTCATTTTTACTTTCTTCTTTTTTTTCTTCCTTTTTTTTTTCTTCTTTTTTTTTTTCTTCTTTTTTTTTTTCATTTTGTTCATCTTCTTCACTTTCATCACTTACATCTTCACTATCACTTTCTTTAATTTCTTTTCCAACTTGAGCATTTTTACTTGTATTTTCTTTTACTTCAGTTTCATTTTCAATTTCATCAATTGATTTTTGTTTTTTTAATAATTCTTTTGCTAATGCAAATTCATTTTGAATACTTTGTTTTCTTTTTTCAATAAATGATTTTTTCTTTATTGGATTTACAATTTCTGGTTTCATTTCTTTAAATGTTGTTCTTAATTTATTAAATTGAAAATTTGCTCCTAATTGAAAACTTACACTATGTCTTTTTTTTCTAGAATATTTCATTATTTCATTTGCATCCATCATATTTGCTCCTTTTAATGATGATCTTTTTGGCTTAGTTGGTGATAAAGATGGTGTTTTATCAGTTTGATCTTCTGACATTTTTATTTTTAATAAATCTTTTAATTGGAAATTTTGTTTTATTTATATTTTTTTTATATTATTTTTTTTTTTTTTCTTTTGAAAAATTATTATTGAAAACTTTTTATAATATTAATTTTTTTATTTAATAAATTGAAGTTTAAATATTCTTTTTTTATATATTTCATTTTCATTATATCTTTTTAAATTATAATAATAATAATAAATTATAACTAATACTCTTTTACTATATGACTTAAATATTTTAATTTAAAACACTATTATTTCTTTTTCGAAGCATTTTATATTTATTTATTTCATTTAATTGTTTTTTTCTTACTTTTTCAAATAAATCTTTTGCTTTTTGATATTCATTTTGTTCATCATTAATAAGTTTTAAAAATTTTTGATATTTTCTATTTTCATTTGATTAATTTTTTTCTGTAATTCTTTTTTTCCTTTTTCTTTAATTAAATTATTTATTGCTATATAATCAAATTCTTTATTTTGTGAAATTAACTTATCAAAATATTGATTAAATTTCAAATTTAAATTATCATCATTATTAAAATTTTCTTTTAAATATTTATCAGATTGAATCATATATTTATCATTATATTTTTTTAAAGTACCATGACATTTATGAATCATTTTTTTTTCATAATTTTCAATATTCTCAACATTATTTTGTAATGCATTCATTTTATTATGTGAATATAAATCTAAATATTCTAAAGAATAAAACAAATCCATTTTTTCTTTATTTGACATTTTATTTCTTTTTCCAGAAGAAATTCTACTAAGTGAATATGAATTATTATTATTATTATTTCTACTACTATTTAATAAACTCTCATCACCATTTTTTTTATTCATATTAGTTAAAAAAAATCCTGGACCGTTTGAATTAGAATATTTTTCCCTTAATTTTTTTAATTTTATACTATATCTACTTTGACTTCTTTCACTATTTAATAAAGATTCATTATTTCTTGAAATATCATTTAATCTCATTAAACTTGATCTTTTTCCAATTAAAGAAGCTCTTTTATTTGGAGTATATGAATCAAAATCTGATATTAATCTTGAGTTTTCTCCAAATAATAATACTTCTTTTTTTACTTTTTCTTTATCATTTTTTATTATTGTTGGGATATATGGTAATTGTTTTGATTCATTAAACAAACTAAATGGTAAATGTTGGAATGAATAATCCCTTTTGTGGGTCATTTTTTTTATTTTATGTTATTTTTATTTTTAATAATATCAGTTATTTTATGATTTTTTTAAATATAATTAATTAATTTATTGATACTGAAATATATTTTTTTATTCTATGATTTTTATTCTGGAATAATTGGAGTTTGTTCTATTAATTGACTTATTTCTCTTGATTTTAATGGAGTTATATTAGAACTTATTCTTTTAGAAAAGAAATTATCTTCATTTAAATTATTTTGAATATTATTATTTTCTTTATTATCATTATAATCAAGATTAATTTTTTCTTTTTTTTCTTTTTCATTATTCATTTTATTATTGTTAAGTTTTTTTAATTTAGTCTCTAATAATTTATATCTTTGAGTTAATTCCTCTTTCTCTGTCAAAAGTAATTTATTTTCAATTAATACACAAATTTTTTCTAAAGAATTATAATTTTTGTCAATCTCTTTTTTTCTTTCTTGAAATTTTTTCTTAAAAACATTATCACCAAATGAATAAACGGACATTGAACTTTTTAATAAATATCTTGAATCATATCTATCTCTATTCATTTCAGTAATTTTTTCAAATTCTTGTAAAATATAACTCATATCTTGCATTTTTTCTAATAAAGTCTTTGCTTTATTATTCAATATTTCTAAATTAGATTGATTACAAATAATTTGAAAATCACAATTTTTTTGAATAATATTATTATTAATATTTTTTTGTTCATTTTTTTTTTGATTAACAAAACTATTTTTAAGACTATTATTTATATTTGAACAATAACTAATATTATTATTATGAATATTAACAAAACTATTAAAATTATTATTATCAATATTATAATCTAATTGAGAATTACCAATAGAAACAATATTATTACTTAAATTAATATTATGACTTTTTGAACTTGATGATACATCATTTTTTCTATTAATTAATTCTTTTTCAATATTTTTAATATTTTGATTATAATTATTTTTTAATTTAACTTGTCCATATTTTAAATATTCAGCACCTAAATTACTAATTCCTTCAATAATACTTTCCGTTTCTATATTTGGTTCTATTTCATGTGTAAAATAAATTAAATTAATTTCAAATTTTTCTTCTACAAATTCACCATTTAAACTAATATATAATTTTTTCTTTGAAGGAATTTTACCATTAGTATAATTTATTTTATCTTGAATTAATAAATTAATTTTCCTTGCTTGATTAACTTCTAATCTTATTAAATTATTACTTAAAATTAATTTATTTCTATCACTTGAACGAAGATTTAAAATAATTGGAATATTACATGTATTATAAATTGTAAATGATGGTTTGTAAATTTTACCAGGAATAAAATGTGAAATATTTAAATTTTCTGGTACAATTGTTATTAAATTTGGATGATTTTTTTCAGACATAATTTTTTAAATTAGATTTAATTTAAAAAATTTAAAATTCAAAAAAATTTTTTTATAAATATATAATTAATATTTTAATTATTTTTCTTCATAAATTTATCTAATTGATGTTCATATGGATTATAATAATTTCTAATATAATCTCTATCTTCTAATGAACTTGGCATTTGTCTTTGTGGTGGTTTCATAGGACTTTTTTTTGATTTTATATAATCTTCTAATGCTTTTTTATTTGGTGGTTGTGCAATTAATGCTTTATCATGTGGTTTTATTCTATAAATTTCTGGTTTTTTATATTTTTCTTTATCAAATTCAACAACATTTTCATAATAAGGTAATTTTTTCAATTCTTCAAGTGTTAAATTATTATTATCAGAATTAACATTACTATTTATATTATTATCATTATTATTCATATTATTTTCACAATTATTTAAATTATTTCCATTATTATTCAAATTATCATTATTATTATTATTTAAATTATCAACATTATTTCCATTATTATTCAAATTATCATTATTAAAATTATTTAAATTATCATTAACAACATTATTTTCATTAAAATTTTTATTATCATAATTAATCATTTGACTTTGAGCAACATTAACATTATTAAAATTATTACTCTCATTTAAATTATTCCCATTTTGAATTTCCATACTTTTAGCAATATCATTATTCTCACTATTAATATTATTATTTCCATATCTATTATTAACAATTTTTTCTCTTTCCTCTCTAATACCAGGATATTGATATTTAGGAACAAGAGGATTAATTCTTCTTTTAGTAACAATACCTCTAATTTTAGTATCATGTTTAGCACCAATAATATCTTCAGCAATATAAGCTAAAGGTCTCTTCCATTTTAATTCAAATTTCTCAAGAGAAGTTTTAGTATCAGGTTGAGCTCCTTCAATATCATCAGTACTATTCCCTTTACCAACTTTTTCTGTATTATAAATAGAAAAAGATTGAGGTTTACTTTTTTCAATTTCACCATAAGTATATTTTTCACCTCCTCTATATGTTAAATGATAAACTGGATCTAATGGATTAGTATGTCTTTTTTGTATTATTTCATTATGCACATTTAATTTTGGTTTTTCTTCTATTATTTTTTTTGAATATACATCACGATAATCTAAATAATCATAAATATCACCTTTTTTTAATTTATTTTTATAATTATAATCAATATCATTTTTCTCATTATAAATATTAATATTATCTCTTTTATTCCATTTTAAATATTTTTTAGGTGAAGCACCTTCAATATCACTAACATCAATATTATCTCTAATAAATCTATTTTTATATTCTTCAACTTCTTTTTGTTTAAAAGTAGGTAATTTATAATCAGGACAAAGTGGATTTAAATGACGTTCATTTTGAAAAACATGATGACCTTGTGGAATTGAGCCATGAATATCTTTATTAGATAAATTATAATTTGGTTTATTTATATAAGGATTGTAAACTGAAGGTGAACTTTTTTCAATATCTGCATTTGAATTATGATATGGAGGTTTTTGATTGTATAAACCATATCTTTTTGGTACTGCTCCGTCTATGTCTAAAGAATAATTGTTTAAACTATAATCTCTTTTTGTGTCTAATTGTTTAAATTTTTTTATTGGAAAATCTGAGGAGTCTAATCCACGGTAATATAATGTGTCTTTTTTTTGAAGGGGAGGATATTCTGTTTCTAAATTTGGAAGACTTTGGTTATGTGGAAGTGTTTGGGATTGTGAAACTGACATTTTTTAATTTTTTTTTTAATTTTTATTTTTATTATTTATTTTTTATTTTTTAATTTAGTCTAATTTAGAATAATTTAGTATTTTTTAATTTAATTTTAATTTATTTTTTGATTAATGAAAACGAATAAGAAAAAAGAAGTTTCTACTTATGTTAAATTATTTCAAGAAAAGTTAAAAAAAGAAGAAGATTTAAAAAATAAATCAAATATAACACCAAATGTAAAAGAAGAACAAAGTGTTATAAAAGAACAAAAAATTCTTGAAAAAAAAGAAAATAAAAATAATATTAATAATATTAATAATAATAATAAAGAACCACAAATAAGAAAAGGAATTAATTTTGATGAAATAAGTGATTGGGGAGCTGCTGAAATAAGTAATTTTAATCATGAAAAAAATGATAATGAAAATCAAAATGATAATAATGAAAATAATAATAATATGATAAATATTGATGATGTATATAATAAAAATAATTTTGGAAATCAAATTGAAAATAATAATAATTATAATAATGATGTTTTTATGTCTGATATTCAAAATGAAATGAATAATCAACAAATATTAATTCAAGATAATAATCAAAATATTAATAATATGAATTATCAAAGTCCAAATCAAAATCAATTTATAAATAATACATACAGTAATAATCAAGTTCAAAACTATAATAAATTTAAAAATGATTTAAATAACGAAATGATTAATAATGAAGATAATTTAGAAAATTTAAAGTTAAATGAATCAAATTTTACAAAAAATATGAATAATGATAATAATAATTATGATAAATTTGATATTTCAATGAATACAAATAATGAAATTAGTAAAATTGAAACAGAAAAAAAAATATTAAATGAATTTAATGAAAATATGATAAGTCAAATAAAAAAAGAAGGGAATGAAAATCAAAAGGTATTACCAACTGAAGAAGAAATTAATATTAAAGCACATCAAGATATAATGAAACAAGCTGAAAAAGAAAATGATATTTTAATGAAACAATTTGATGATTTAGCAAAAGAAGCTGGAATGGATAATTATTTACAGAATATTAAAAATAAAACAAAACACACAAATAAATTTGTTTTTCAAAATGAACCAAAAAAGAATAAATCAGCAGAAAAAAAAATAAAATTAAAGCCTCAAAAAGAAAATAATATTAATACAAAAAATAATTCAAATCAAGGAAATATTGTTAATATGGGACAAATTGAAACAACTAATCCTCAAATTAAAATGATAAATGTAAATCAAAATGAAATAGTAAATAATCAAAATTATAATTTTAATTCTGGAACATTTAATCCAAATTCTCAACAAATAAATTATAATCAAAATATACAACAACAAATAATTCCACAACAAATTAATAATAATATGATAAATAATCCAATGTTTCAAAATAATAATATGATGTATCAACAAATGCAATTTCAAAATCAGAATCAATTTACTAATCAGAATCAATTTAATAATCAAAATCAATTTAATACAAATCAAATGAATAATCCAATTCAATTAAATCCAAATTCACCATATCCTTATTCAATGCCTTTTAATATTCAAAGCCAAATTCCTTATAATAATCAACAACAAATTCCTCAATATAATATGCAAAATATAAATTATAATAATGTAAATAATTTATTTTACCAAATGCCTCAAAGTCAAATTATAAATCCAGATAATAAAAATATAAAAAATAAAAGACAAGTTAATTATAAACCAAAATCATTAAAAGAATATAAAGAAAAATATATTAATGATAAAGATATTAATAAACAAAGAGGTGGATTAGGACCAAATATTGGGACTAAAGAATGGGAAGAAAAAGAAAAAATTAAAAATAAAGTTAAAGAATATAGTGAAAAAATAAAAGAAATTAATGAAGAAAATAAACATAAAAATGATTTAAAAAATAAAAAAGATGATATAATAAATAACCAATTATATGATTCATTTAATGAAAATGATGAAATTCAAGAAGAAAATAAAATAAATGATGAAGAAAATAATGAAGATAATAATAAAGATAATAATAAAGAAGATAATAATAAAGAAAATATAAATAAAGAAGATAATAATAATAATATTAATGATAATAATGAAGTAAATGAAAAAAAAGTTTTATCAAAAGATAAAAATAAAAAAATTGATGCAAATAGAATGAATTTTTTAAGACAATTAGCACATGAAAATGAAGAAAAAAGAAAAAAAAATCAGAATTATAAAAAACAAAAAAATAAAGAAGAAGAAACTGAAAAAAAATTAGGTAAAGTATATACAAATCTAAAACCAAATTCAAAACAAAAAAATAAACCAAATTACCAAACACCATTTGATTTAAAAAAAATAAAAGATGCTGAATTAAATGAAAAAGACAAAGATAAAAAAAAGAATAAAAAAATAGAATATGAAGATGATATAACAAAACAATTTATGCAAAATGTTCCAAATGATTATAATGGTTTAGTTAAAAATAATAAAGGTGATTTAATATCTGAACCTAGTTTAGAAATTGAACATCTTTTATTAATAAATAAACAATTTAATGCAAAAGCAAATCAAATTAAAGATTATATTAAATCACATGAAATCAATAAATAAATTTAGAAATATTAATTTACATTATATATAAATTAAATTAATTTATTTATATTAATTAAAAATTTTTATTTTACATTAAAATAATTAATTTTTAATTTAATTAATAATTATTAATTTTTATTAAGAGGATATACTTTTGAATAATTTATTTTAAATATGTCAGAAGAAGAAAATGCTCAGCCACCTCAAAAAGAAGAATTAAAAAGACAATTTTTTGAAAATGAAT
>JAJMZS010000472.1:0-33091 GCA_023807205.1 Isotricha prostoma | reverse complement strand
AATCCCCAATCCCCATTATGTTAATTATATTAATTAATTTATTTCTTGGTGAATTATTAAAATATTTATTTATTTTTATTTTTTATTTTTAATCTTAAATATTTTAAATTAATAGTATAAACTTAAAATATTTTCAATACGATTTTAAATTTAATTCATTTAAATATTATAGAAAAAAAAATGAATAAAAAGAATTACAATTATTTTTTGGATTTACACACTTTTATTACAAAAAATAAATCAATACATTTTATAATTAATTTAGTGGATTTTATTTTATATTATTTAAGCTTAATTGATGCAGTAAAAAATGATTTTGATAAAGATAATAATAAAGATTTATATTCTATTTCAAATATGTTTGCTAATTTTTTATTTGATAATATTGATAATAAAATATTAATATCAATTGTATTTTTTTTAATGTTGATAAATTTCTTTTTATACCAATTTTATCAAATTATTTTTAAAAATACTAAATATTCTATATTTTTTATTAATTTTCATGAAATATTTCATTTACGTATTTTTCCACATTTTTATTTTACAATAATATCAAAATTTAATGGTGAATTTTTATTTTTTAATATTACCATAATTTTTATTTTTGTATGTCTATCAATAATTCATTTTAATGATAATCATATTGATTTATTTGTTCCTGATTTCATTTCTTCACCTTATGATACATTTTCTTGTATAATTGATGAAACGTATTTTATTTTAAAGTTTTTTATACCTTTTTCTTTAAAAAATAAAAATTTCAAAAATTTGATTTTAATATTAACAATTTCAATTAACACATTAGTGTCTTTATATATTATTTATATAATAGAATATTTTGATATATTGTTATTTATCAATAAAAATTTCAATATTCTCAAAATATCTTTAAATTTTTTTATATGGATTATATCAATAATAATAATTTTTTATCCTAGTTTGTCTTTTTTTTCAATTAAATTTATATTAATTGAAATAAATATATTAATTTTTTCTTTTATTATTTCATGGTATTTGATAATAAATAATAAAAAACCTATTCTTGAAAATGATTCTCCTTATAATATTTATTTATATTTTTGTTTTTATTTCCATAAAAATTATGAATATAAATTATTATTTTTGTCATCATTTAATGAGCATAAATTACAATGTGGTGTATGTGATTTATGTAAAAATTTTAAATTAAACATAGAAGATAATGAAGAAAAATCTAATATGATTAAATTAAATGAAGAAGATGAAATAACTCAAATAAAAGAAAATAGTTTTGATTTTTTTAATACTTTAAATTATATAATGAATTCTTATAAAACAAATGGCTTTCCTTATTTAGTAAAAAATAAAAAAATTTTATTAATGATATTAATGACATTAAAAAAATTATCATATGAAAAAGATAGAATTAATCAATATTTAACATTATTACAAATATATCATAGAATAATAAATGAAAATAAAACAGAAATTAATGATATAGATTTATTAATGACTGACATTTATAATATAAATGATTTTATTATTCTTTCATCTAAATTAATAGATTTTTTATATAAATTATGTAATAGAAATCCAAATTTAATTAAAGTTGATACATTATTTTCTTTAGTAGATCACGCATCAAAATTAGAATCAAAGGATTTTAAAAATTATTTACAAGGAAATAAAACAATAAAAAATATAATTTATCAAATTACAATTTGTACAATAATTTATGAAGAAACATTCAATAAACCAGTTCATAAATCTCATTTTTCATCAATTAGAGAACATTATCAAGATATTGAAGAAACTTTAAATTTATTTGAATATAATAAACAAGTTACTTTTAATTATGATATTTTTCAAGACAAAATGATTTTTGTTAGAAGTGGTCAGGAATTTTACAAAGAAATAGGAAATAATTTATTTCATTTATTCCCAAAGGAGATTTATCATTATCAAAAAGAATTAATTAAAAATTTAATATGTACAGATTATGAAAATTTAGAAACACAGGTAAAAAAAATAAGATTAATAATAAATGTTGATAAATCAAAAAAACTTTATAATATTGTAAAAATAAATTTTAGAATTTTACTTCAAGAAAAAAATATAAATATAATAACAATTGATGGAATATATTCAATATCTTCAAAGTTTTTAATATCATACACAAAGGATAATATCGAATATTATTTTGGAAGTGGATTATTAATAAAATCATTTAATTCTTTAGATAAACCAATGCAATTAGAAAATTTTAAATTAAAACATAAATTAAGATTTATACATGGAATGAGATTTGATTATTCCTTTTTTTCAGATAATATTGAATTTAAAGTTTATAAATTTGGAGAAGATACAATGGAGACAAAAGGAAATATAATAAAAGAAAGTGATATTATGGATAATAGTAAATCTCATATTTTTGTTAATTTAAATACTGTTGGAACAAGTAGTACTGCTTCTTCTACTTTTAAAAATTCAACTGTTAAATTAAAAAATGCTAGAATTAAATCAATTTCTCAAACTACAAAAAAAGTAGATTTAAAATTTTTTATTTTTCAAAAAATTATTCTTATTTTTATTTTGTTTTTATTTATTTTATCAATTATTGAAGTTTTACTTAAGAAAAAAAGAAAAACCGAATTAACAAAAGATTATAATATATTTACAAAATTTAGATTAGTATATAGGACTTATAATTATATGCTTTCATCTTTTCGTTCAATAACTTGTTTGAAATTACAAAATAATACACAATGTAAAAATTATTTTCAAATATATAATAATAAATTAATTGAAAAATTTCCAAATTTTACTATGGATACTGTTCATTTTTTTTATTTATCAAATTCATTTAAAGTATTATATCAAATTAGTTATATGAATGAATTATGGGATTTAATTTATTCAAATACTGATAAATCATTAAGATATTATTTTAGATATGATTTTGAATTTCAGGATATATCATCAATACATAAAAATGGTTCATTAGAAATTAAAAATGATATGACAGAATTTATGGAAGCTTTTAAATCGATTATGAATTCATTTATTATAGTTAATGAAAGTGGATATATGTATATTAATGAACCATTTTATATATATAATTTTAAGGAGAAACATTTAATTAATTATACAAATTATACTAATTCTAATTGGAGAATTGAATTATTAAAAATTATTTTAAATTATGATAATTTTTGTGAACATTTTGATCTAATTCAAAATTTATTAAATGAAAAAAATGATTATCAATTAAATTACTTTGTTGATGAAACAATTATTTTTTTATCAATTAATTTATTCATAGAATATGTTGAAATTGTTATTATAATAATATATTTACATACATTTGAAAATGTTATGGTTCAAATTTATAAACACTTAAAACAAAGAATTACAACTAAAGAATTTAATGAAGCATTTATTAGTAAATTACAAACATTAAAAGAGTTAAGATATATGTATTCAGTTCATCCAAAAAAAATTATTGAAGATTTACAATTTGTTTATGATGACTATAGGAAAAAAATAAAAGAAATAAATAAAAAAAAATTAGAAGAAAATAAAAATATAATATCATCTAATTTACAAAAAATTAAAGAAAAAAATGAAATAAAAGAAGACAAATCAATATTAAATGAAATTCAAAATTCCCAAATTTCAAAATTTTCAAGATTTATGTTTCAAATATATTTTGTAATAGCAACAATGTATTTTTTAATTTTCTTAATTTTATGGATTATATGTTTAAAAAGGACAAAAGATCTTTTTAATAATATTGATTTAAATTCTCAAATTGAATCAAATGCTTATAAATATTTTTCATATTATCAAAATATATTATATTCAAAAACAACAATCGAAGATATATCTATTATTTTAAAAAGTAATTTTACGGAATTAATACTTCATGAACAAGAATTAATAAATAGAATAGATTCTAAATCTATCACAATTTTTAATCTCTTTATAAAATATTTTCGTAAATCATTTAAATTAAACTGTGATGATTTTTATATATTTTTAGCTGATGTTGGATTGAATGCAATTGAAAAAGAATATTCTCATTATAATTTTTCAAATCAATTAAGTGAAATTTGTAAATATAAAAAATTTTTAAATGATTATTATTCTTTTTATTTTATTTTTCAAAAGATATTTGGTTTAATATATAGAGGAGCTATGTCATTAACACAAATATCTGATCAAAATAGAGAATCTTTTTTTTTAGAAAATGATTATTATTTTGAAACTACTTATTATTTATTTTTAATTTATCATCTTTTTAGAGCAGCAATTAATAAATTTATATATAATCCATCAATTGATTATTATATGAAAATAATTTCTTTATTATTCACTATTGGTGCTATAATTGAAATAATTATTGAAATTATATTTCTTCTTATTGTTATATTTATGTTTATGATTAAAATAAATTTCTTTTATAAAAGATTATTAGAAGTCACTGATATAATTAAAATTCATAAAGATGAGCATATTATAATATAATTTTATCATGTATTAGAATAATTATAATTGATTTATTAATTAATTCTTTTTATATTAAGGTAAATAAATATACTTTGTTATGATTTTAATATATAATACTTTTTTAAATTAATATTAATTATAAATATTTTTAATGAATATAAATTAATCATCTGAAGATATTTCTCCATCTAATAAAGTATTATGTTTATATTTATTTTTTTTCTTATTAGTTTCTTTATTTTGTTTTAAATCTTCATTTTCAATTTTTTTTTCTTCTTCTTCTTTTATATTTATTTTTAAATTTAAATCTTCATTTTTATTATTTTTTAAATTTAAATTTTCATTTTTTCCTTTTTCTTTATTTTCATCTTTATCATTTTCTATTTCAGAAATTATTCCAAAAATTACATCAACTAAATCAATGACTGCTGTTTTAATTAAATTTTCATCTTTTAACATAAAATCATCATTTTCAAATACTCTTTCAGAAATAAATTCTTCATATTTATTTAAAATATTATCACTTTTAAGTATTAAGTTATGAACATCATATAAAAAATCAATATCTTCTTTTTCAAATTTATCAGATTTATTTGAAAAATAAATTTCATGTTTATGTAACATATTTACAATATTTATTAAGTTTTTTAATTCTATTCTCACTTCTGGAATAAAAACCAGTTTTCCATAATTATTTAATTGTGAGAAAAGATATAAAAAAATTTGGTTGATAAGCTAAATTATTTTTTATTTATTATACTTGGAAATTTTCTGGTTTTACTTTATTTCTTTTATTCATGTTAAAAATATTATATTTAAATTAATAAAATATAATTTTAAAATTTATTTATTTATATTAATATCTATTTATTTAATTTTAAAACTAAAAAGGATTTTTTATTTTGAATCTATATATATGCAAATTAAAATTAATATTATCTAATGGTGGTTATAAATGATATAATTTTTATTTATCCTTTACAAAATAATCATTTATTAAATACTTACATTAAGATATATATTTTGTTATTTACTAAATATTTATATTACTACAAAGATATTTTTTTAAATTTTATTTTTTATACTTATCTAAATTTTGTTATTTAATTATTATTTTACATTAAGTATTTTTCCATTAAAATATCTAATAAGAGTAAATCTAGTTAAAATTATATTCCTACTTCTTTACAAATATTAAATTATTTTTTCAAAATATTTTATTCTTTTTTACTTTCATAATCATCACTTTCACTTATTGTTTCTCTTTCTTTACATTCTTCAATAATAAAATCTACTTTAAGTAGAAATTCATCATAAATTTCTTTTATAGTTTTATTTATTTTTTTTGTTGGATTTCTTATATATTTTCTTATATTTTTATATTTTTCATTTTTTTTATCTATATTACTTCCTGAATTAATTCCGTATTGTATTGTTGATGATAAAGTTGAATGAGGTTTTGATGTATTTGTTGATATTGAATTCATATTTTTTAAATTTTTAAATTCATTTTCTTTATAAATTGAACAATATTTCTTATTCTGTTCATTATTATTATTTTCTATTATTGTATTCTCATTTACAATTTTTATTGTTGATTTTTTCTCTTTTGGTGAAGTACAAAAACATAAAGAATTCATAAGACTGGCGAACATTTTTATTATATTCTTAGATTATTAATCAATAAATATGTTTATTTATCTATATTAAAATAATGGAAATTAAAATTTAAAAAAATTAAATTAAATAAGATTTCATCATAAAATAAAAACCAATTAGATATTATTGCAAATAAAAATATTTTCATAGGAATTTGATAAAATATATAATTAATACTGTCTAAATATATTAAATAAAAATTTTATCTTTCATTCAAATAATAAAAATTAATTTAAACATATTTATCATTTAAAAATAAATTATAAAAACCATTTAAAAAATTATTAAAAAAAAGAAAACACTTTAAAAAATATTATAATATATATAATTAATATAAAAAAAGAAAATGTGTAATTTTATTCTATTATTTTTTTTTCTAAACTTCCAAACTTCAAAAGAATTTATGTGTAGAAGTCCTAGCAACAAAAACGTAGATTGGTACGTAATGACTCTTTTTCCAAAATCATCAACAGAAAACATTTTAAAATATTCTTATATAGATAACACAATGAATGAATTAATATTTAAAGAACATTCTGATGAAACTTTTCCTCCAAATTACATTACAAATTATATTTTAGAAAATGAAAAAAAAAAAAAAATAAACTATTTTTTTTGGAATGATGACATGTCAGTAAAAGAAGATAAAGAAAGTAAAAGTTGTCCAAAAAACAAAGCACATGCAAAAGGGACTTTAGTTTATAATAATAGAAATGGAGTTTTATTACAACATTCATTACCAAGATTTCCAACAAGAACAAAAAAAAATAAAGTATTAATAGAAATGCCTTCAAATACAGGAATTTATGGACAACATTTTTTATGTATTTCAATAAGTAAAGAAACGTCAGAAAAAATAGTTGAATTATTAAATTATATTCAAGCTAAAATTAATAAAAGTGTTTTAAAAGATTTTGTTAATAAAGAACCAAATGAATGGGTTATTAGTTTAATTAATGAAGAATATAAAAAAACATTCCCTGAATTTTTAACAAGTGAAATCTATTCTTTAAAAGGAAAAAAATTTAAAATATTTTCTAAAAGTTATTTACATGATGAAATACCATATGATAATACAATAAGACAAGAATATAAAGATAGTTTTTATATTAGAAGTTGGATTAAACCAAATTTAGCTCCTGAATTATGTGAAGAATATAATATTTTAAATGCTTTAACTGTAAAATTTGGTGATTTTTCTTATACTAAAGGAAAGGAACACTCTAAATGGGCTGTTTCAGAAAATAAAAATATTATTTGTTTTAGTGATTTAAATCATTGTGAATCTCAATCTATTAGAGGTGGAAATATTTTTTGTATGGAGGATGATATTATTTCTAATATTTATAGAAATGCTATTGTTGAAAAAGGTTCTTGTGATGATGATAGTAAGGAAGAAAATAGTTATTTAGTTTGGATTGGAAATTTCATTAAAAATGTATATAATACTATTTTGTATTATTTAGTGAAAATGATTTATTAATTTTTATTTTTATTTTTTATACTCTTTCTATTATTAGATTAAGAAAAAAAATTTATTTGTTTTTAATATTGGTTTTTTTTTTTATAATTTATATATATTTAAATAAATTATATGGATAATATTATTAAAGAAGCATGTTGTGAAAATTATAATCAAGCTTTTAATGCTGAAAAATTAGGAGCAAATAGAATTGAATTATGTTTTGATTTACATAATGGAGGTACAACACCTTCATATGGTTGTGTTAAGCAATGTAAGAAAAATTTAAAAATACCAATTCATACAATTATTCGTCCAAGAAAAGGAAATTTTATTTATGATAATAATGATATTGAAATAATGAAAAATGATATTAAATTATTTGTCGATGAATTAAAAATTGATGGAATTGTTATTGGATTATTAACAAATGAAAATAAAATTGATGAAAAAAATACTTTAGAATTAATAAATTATGCAAAATCATTTAATAATAATTTAAATATTACTTTTCATATGTCATTTGATGAAATAACAAATGAAAAAAATTATAAAGAGAATATTGATTGTATTATTAAATTAGGATGTAATAGAATTTTAACTAAAGGTGGAATTGGTTGTAATAATGTAACAGAAGGTAAAAATTTATTAAAAAAATTTGTTGATTATTCAAAAAATAAAATAATTATATTAATTGGAGGTGGTGTTATTAAAAATAATTATATTGAATTATCTAAATTTATAGGAACAAATGAAGTACATGGTACTAAAATTGTTGGTTTATTAGATTAAAAAAAATATTATTATTATATTATATTTAAGAAATATAAATAAAATAATTTTTAATAAAAAAAATATTATTTCTTTTTAACAACTTTTAATTAAAATACTTGATTTTGTTCCTCCAAAAACAATACTTCCATCATTTAATTGTTCAATAGCATACATTGCACCATCTTCTTTAATATTACCAATTTTAGTAAAATAATTACATTCATATTGTTCAATAATACCATTTTGATAAGCACATAAAAAAGTATTACCTTTTAAATATTTTAAAGTTCTAATTTCTGAATAATTTCCTCTTATTACTTTTATTTGTGTCATTTTAATAACATTTAATATATAAATTTGTCTATCTCCAACTGCAATAAGTGAATCACTTAATCTTGTTACTGTATTCCATCCAGTAGGTCTAATATTTTTAAATTCTCCTTTTTTTTCAAAAGTTATTGAATTTATTATTATAATTTTTGAATTAAAACAACCAGAAGCAAATATTTTTTTATTTACCAAAATAATAAATTGAATCCAACTTGAATGATAATTTTTTAATGTATTCAATAATTGGATTTTAAATTCTGAATTTTCTCTTTTAAAAATATTCCATATTTTAATTCTAGAATCATTTGAACATGTTGCAAAAATATTATTTTGTAATTTAATAATTCTTTGAATATTTGCATTATGAGCTTTTTGATAATTACATATAATTTTATATGATTTATTATTAAAATTAAATTCAAATATTTTAATATAAAAATCACAACCAACAGAAATTAAATGTTTTGAATCATATGCTAAAATATCTAAAATCCAATATGTATGAGCTCTTGGAATTTTAATTATTGTTTCATATGTTGTTTTATTTTTATCATAAATACAAATTCCATAATCATCTGAACATGAAGCAAATTTATTTGAATTTGGAAATTTTGCAAAGTTATTTATTCTTTTTATATGACTTTTTATTTCTGTTTTATTTGAATATAATTCTATTTTCTTTTGAATATTTGTTGAATCATTCAAAATATTTTCGTAATTTAATACATTTTTTAATAAATTTTGAGAAAGTAAAAAAAGTTCATTATTTGTTTTTTGTAATTCTTCTATTTGATTAGTTTGTGCTTTTATTTTGTTTATGAATTGATTTTTTAACATATCTATTTTTATATTGAAATTTGATAATAAATCTGTATTTTGTTTTTTTAAATTTACTTGATTGTTTAATAATTCATTGTTTTTTTCTATTAATTTTTTTATTTGAATATTTGCTTCTGATAAATCTTTTTCTATATTCCTTTTATTTTTATCTGTTAATTGAATTTTTTTTGAAAATAAAATACAAATTGATTTTGATTTTAAAATTAATTCTAATGATTCAATTTTATTTTCTTTATCCTTTTCAATTATAGAATAATTAAAATTATTTGTTTTTATATCTTTTATTATAAAATTTATTGCATCATCGATATTTTCTTTTCCACATAATGTTATAAATTCTTGATTTTCAAATATTGAAAAAATATTATCAGGTGTTATAATAATTTTTACATATTTATCAATAATATTAAATGTTATATAATATTTTTTATTTTCAATATTGATTTCAATTTTTTCTTCCATATTAATTTTATATGATAAATTTACAAAATAAAAATAACAAATTTAAATTATAATAAAATAAGAAAATATTAACAAATAATAAAATAATAACATAACTTAACATTTACATTCTTCCTTTTTTTTTTTTTTTTCAAACTGGTTTAAATCTTTAATAGAATCATTTACTCTAACATCAAATTCTTTAAAAGATTCACTAGAAAAAAAATCAACAAATTTAGAAACAGCATTATTAAAAACATCTTCAACACCATCACCAGTTAACGCTGAAGTTTTTCCATATTGAGCATTAATTTCTTCAGCAAATTTAACTGCATCTTCCTCAGAAACAACTTCATTTTCAATTAAATCAGCTTTATTTCCAATAATGACAATAACTAATAAATTATTTCAAAAAAAAAAAAAATAAAAAATAAAATAAAAAATTTTTACCTTTAACACTATCAGTTTTATCTTTTATTTCATTATACCAATAATTTTTTAATTCATCAAAACTTTTTTGATTTGTAATATCATAAACTAAAATTGCAATATCAGCACCTTGATAAAAAATTTTTGTAATAGAACGAAATTGTTCATTTCCACAAGTATCCCATGTTTTAACTTTAATATTTTTTCCTTTTATAATTATATCTTTTACTTCATGAGTTGCTCCTACTGTTACTAAATGTTCATCATTAAAATCATTATTATTATATCTCTTTATTATACATGTTTTTCCAACTGATGATTCTCCTAATAAAACTATTTTACAATCTATAAAAGACATTTTTTATTTAAATTTTTTTTTTATTTCAATATTTTAATTATTTTATTTTACTTTTATTAAAATTAATTATGTAACATCATCAAATTTGAAAATAATTAATAAAAAATTATTATAAATATTTTTTAATAAATTATTTAACAACATCCTTTTTTTTTTTCAGTTTCTTTATTACTTTTTAATGTAACTCCACTAGATTGATTAGCTTTATTAACTTTTCTTTGATCACCTTTAGCAAATTTTTCAACTAATTGATTAATAGATTCAATAACACCATTTCCATCTAAAGCAGAAGTTCTTTTATAAACAGCATCAATTTTTTTAGCATAAGCTCTTGCAGCTTTTTCAACTTCAATTTCTTCTCCATCTTTAACTAAATCACTTTTATTTCCAAAAAGTCCTATTACTAAAAAAAATTAAAAAAAAAATTTTTTTTACCTTTTGATGAATTTGATGAATTTGTTTCTACTTCATCAAACCAAAAATCTTTTATTGCATTTAATGTTTCCATGTTTGTTAAATCAAATGCAAAAATTGCTATGTCTAAATTTTTGTATGCTGCTTTTATTATTGAACGAAATCTTTCTTGTCCTGCTGTGTCCCAAAATATTATTGTTACAGTTTTATCTCCAATTTCTAATTTTTTTTTTTCATTTTCTATTCCATATGTTGATATTACTTCTTCATCAAATCCATATCCTAAATATCTTTTTATTATTGATGTTTTTCCTACTTGAGATTCACCGAAGATAACTATTTTACATTTTAAATCTTCTGACATTTTTTTTTTTTATTTTTTTTTTATACTATAAATAATACAAATAAATTTATATTTTTTAATTATAGAAATATAATTATTGAATTATATTTAATGTTATAATAAATTATTTTAATATTTTTTTAAATTTAATTATGTGTGTGATTCTATTAAAAGTTTTGTTTTATCTTATATTTTTTGATTTATAATTTTTACTTGAAAAAAAATGTTTATTTTTTTATTTAGATTTAATATATAAAAACAAAAATTATCAAAACAAAAATAAAAAAAAATTAAAATTAAAAAAAAAAAGAAAATAAAAAATACAAAAGAAAAAAAAAAAATGTCAAATGAAGAAGAATCAAACAAAGACAACTCAAACAGAAATCGTAATGAATCCTTGGAAAATTCTGAAAGTCCAAATGACAAAAAGCAGAAAAAAGTATCTTTCAACCAAACAACAACAGAAAAAGATACAAAACAATTAATAGATAAATCAAAAGACATTTTAGTAGACAATTTTGTAATATTAACAAAAATAGGAAATGGTGCCTTTGGTCAAATATTCTTATCATATGATATGAGAGGAAATTCAGAAGTTGCAGTAAAAAAAGAAATAAAAAAAAATCAAAAAACAGCTCAAGTAAAAATAGAAAGTAGAATATATCAAGAATTATTAACAATTCCTCAAGGTTCTGATTTAAGTGGAGTTTCAATAATAAGTCAAGACACAATTCAAGGTGTTCCTAAATTTTATGGTGTTGGTGAATGTATTGAATTTTATTATATGATTTTAGAATTTTTAGGACCAAATTTAATTGAATTATTAAAATATTGTGATAATAAAAAATTTAGTGTTATTACTGTTAGTTTATTAGCTTTACAAATGTTAAATAGAATTGAAAATTTACATAAACATAATTATATTCATAGAGATATTAAACCAGAAAATTTTTTAATTGGTACTGGGAAAAATTCTAATATTGTTTATTTAATTGATTTTGGTTTATCTAAAAGATATAAAAATCCAAAAACACATTCTCATATTCCTTATCGTGAAGGAAGAGCTTTAATTGGTACTGCTAGATATGTTTCTATAAATTGTCATTTAGGAATTGAACAAAGTAGAAGAGATGATTTAGAAAGTATTGGTTATGTTATTATATATTTTTTAAAAGGAATTTTACCTTGGCAAGGATTAAAAGATGGTAAAGATAAATATACAAGAATTATGGAAAAAAAATTACAAATTCCAACTGAAATTTTATGCTTTGGTTTACCAGAAGAAATAACAGTTTATCTTAATTATTGTAAAAGTTTAAAATTTGAAGATAGACCTCATTATGATTATGTAAGAGGATTATTTTTAAGATTATTAAGTAATTCTGCTAATACTTATGGTATTACAAGAGATAATTTAAGATTTGATTGGTGTTATGAAGATAAAAAAACCCTTATGCAAATTTTCCAAATGAAAAAAAATGATTCTAGTATGGAATCTGATTTCAATGCTAATAGAAAAAATCATTTAGGTGATGATAATAGACTTTCTTTAATTAATGAAGAAGAAAAAAAAGAAAATAATGAAAGTTTAATTAAAACAAATAAAAATCAAAATATTGAAAATAGTGGTGATTTAAGTGAAGGGAAAAATAGTTCTGAAAGTGGTGATGGTTCAGAATCATCTTCTCAAAATACAGTTAAATTTGAATTTAATGGTGTTGTTCAATCAAAAGAAATTGAACAAGAAGCAAAAGTTGATTTTAATGGAATTTTACATGATATGGTAAATCCTGAAACAATTGATAAATATATTGATGAAATAATTTTAAGTGGAAGAGATCCTAATGAAGTTTATAATGATGATGATGGTGATGGTAAAAATATTTCTATTAATAATACTTTAACTTTTAAAAAAAATTCTAAAACTAATGATAATAATAAAAATGAAGATGATGATGATAAATTAGATAAAATTGAACAAGAAAAAGAAAAGAAAATAGGAGAACAATCAAAAGCTCTTATTGAAAAATTAAAGAATTTAACTTTAGAACCTCAACCTACTGTTAATAAAGGAGGTGATGATGAAGAAGAAATAAAAAATGATAAAGATGATGATAAAAAAAAAAAAAATTTACGTTCACCAATGAAACATTTAAGTGATCATGGTATAAAAAAAAATGTAGATTTAATTCTTCAAAAAGAACAATATATTAAAATAAGTAGAAAACCAGTAACTCAATTTTATCAAATTTTAGGTAATTTAGGACAAGGATCATATGGTAAAGTAAAAAAAGTATTACATAAGCAATTAAATGAATATAGAGCAATGAAAATAGTAAATAAAAAATTAGCATCAAGTTCAAACGAAATAGAAATATTGCGTAAAATATCACATCCAAACATAGTAAATATTTTTGAAATATTTGAAGACAAAAAAAAATATTATATAATGAGTGAATTTTGTGATGGTGGAGAATTATTTTCTGCAATAGCAGAAAAAGGTTTTTTTACAGAATTAGAAGCAAATAATTTAATAAAGCAAATATTACAAACAGTAAATTATCTTCATTCAAATAATATAGTTCACAGAGATTTAAAACCAGAAAATATAATGTTAATGGCAAATGGTAAAGATTTAAAAGTAATTGATTTTGGTACTGCAGTTGAATTACCAAAAAAGAAAAAATTAACTAAATTTATAGGAACAGCTTATTACATTGCACCAGAAGTTATTCAACAAAATTATGATGAAAAATGTGATATTTGGTCATGTGGAATTATTTTATATATTTTATTATGTGGTTATCCTCCTTTTAATGGTCCTTCTAATAATGATATTTATAGTGCTATTCAACATAGTAAATTACTTTTTAAAAAAGAAAATTGGCAAGATGTTTCTAAAGAAGCTATATCACTTATTAAAAAAATGTTAGATAAAAATCCAAAAAAAAGACCAAGTGCAGAAGATTGTTTAAATAATCCTTGGTTTAATATTATGTCATTTAATAGACAAGCAAGTTTTAAAATAAATAAATTAGAAATTTTAGAAAGAATGGCTCAATTTGTACAACAGAATAAATTCAAACAAGCAGTTCTTCAATTTATTTCTACACAATTTAATTTAAAAAAAGAAGAAGAAAGTTTAAAACATGTTTTCAAAGCATTTGATAAAGATGGTAAAGGTGTAATATCAAGAAAAGATTTTATGGAACAAATAGAAAAATTATATGGTGATGTAATAAGTGAAGAAATTACTAATCAATTTTTTTCTACTTTAGATTTAGATAATTCAGGTGCAATATCATATAATGAATTTTTAACTTCTGTAATTGATTCTCATAAAATTTTAACTGAAGATAGATTAAGAAAAGCTTTTGATATGTTTGATAAAGATGGTTCTGGTACTTTAGATCTTGGAGAAATTAAACAATATTTTGGAGGAAATGATAAAACTTGGAAAAGAGTTTTAAAAGATATTGATGAGAATGGGGATGGATGTGTTGATTTTCAAGAATTTAAAAAAATGATGATTGGGTTTGATCCTGATCAAATTGTTTCTGAAAAAACTGTTGGAAAGGATGAAGATGATAAATATTTGTTTAATTAAATGTTTTTATTAAGGGTTTTAAAATAGTTTTTTTGGGGGTTTTTTATATTTTTTTTTTTATTTTTTTTGAGTTTTGAGTTCATTGTTTTTTTTTTTTTTTGGGTTTTTTAGATTATGAAATATTTTTTTTTTTTGATATTTTTATGATTTATTATGGAAGTGATTAATTGAATTTTAATAGTTATAAAAAATTAATATAATAAAGTTAAATATTATAAATAGTTATTCAATTTTTTTATATTAAATTTAAAATCATCATATTTTAAAAATTTTATGAAAATTTTTTATAAAAATTTTAAAATAAAAAATTATGGATTTAGTAAATTTTTAAATTAAAAAATTTTTATTTTTTAATTAATTTTTATCATATTCATTTTTTTAACAAACTTAATTTTATATATTATTTCTTTTTATTATTTACATTTATACAACTAATTAATAATTTAATTTTATTTTTTTTATTCTTTCATTTATTCTATAATATTTTTTAATATCCATATAATTAAATTCTTGTTTTTATAAAAATCAAATTATTTCTTATTTATATAATATATAAATAATTTATTTTATTCTATTATAAATCTTATAAAATCATTTTATTTCTTTTTCAATTCATATTTATAATAATTAAATATTTGATCGTTCTGTATCATCACTTTCACTACATCGTTTTTTTAATAAACATTTATCTATTAATGAATCTAATCCTGATTGAAAATCATTAAACATTTCTCTTTCTATTCTTCTACTATTTTGAGTTTTTGATTTTATTTCGTTAAATTTTTTTTTTTCTTCTACATTATTTCTACCAGAAATTTTAAATACATTTAAATTTTCTAAATTTGATGAAGATTCATTTAATTTTAAATTATCTATATTATTTTCTTTATTATTTGAATCAATTTTTTTTGATTTAGTTGAGTTTGATTCTTTTTTTTTTGGTTCATTAATAGGTATATTTTCATTTTTTAAATCATTATTGTTTATATTATTAACTTTATTTTCATTTTGTTCGTTAACTTTTATTTTATCTTCTTTAGATTCATTATTATTTAAATCATTTTTTGATTCTTTTTCATTTTCATTATTATCTTTTGATTTATTTGTTTTTAAATCATTATCAATTGTTTTATTTTCTTTTGAATCTTTATTTTTTGAATCTTGAGAATCTTTAAGATTTGATTTATTCTTTTTCGATTTATTTGTATTTTTTTTAGATTCATCTATTTTTGAATCATTGTTCGAATTATCTAATTTCATATCATTATTTTTTTCTTCATTGGGTTTTTCTTCATTATTCAATTTATTATCATTTTTTTTATTATTTACATTAGGATTAGAATGTTGTTCATGAGGTTCAATTATTTTAACTTTTTTTGTAAAAGTAGATTGATTTTTTAATTTCGAATTTTTCTTTTTTATTTTCTCATTTGACACAGTTTGTCCTCTTTTTAATTCATTTAAATGTAAATTTTGATTATTATTATTTTCATTTTGATTATTATTATTTTCATTTTGATTTTCATTACTTTCAATTTCATTTTTACTAACATTAATTAATTTAAAATCAGAATAAGATAAATTATTATCTTTTAAACCTTTTTCAGTACAATTTCTTGAAATTATTGAATGAAATTTTTCCTTTTCATTTCCTTCATTTTTTACTGTTGTAGCTAAACATAAACTTTGTGGTTCATTATTTTCTTTTCCATTATTTTCATTTATATCATGTTGTGGATTTGTAGGCAGAATTGAATTTCTATCATCTTCTATTTTTATTATATTTTTAGGTCCTTCATTGCTAATACATATGCAAAAAGAATTTACTATTTTGGAAAGCATTTTATGATTATTTTTTTATTTTAGAAGATTATATAAAAATTTTATATAATTGTTTTATTATTCTAAAAAATTATTAATACTAAAAATTTCAAATAAAAAAAATTTGAATTAATAAAAAAAATATTAAAATATAACATTAATAAAACATATAAAAAAAAAAACAAATAAAAAACATAAATAATATTTTTAAATATTTTTAAAATAATATCATAATAAAAAAAAAAACATTATTTAAAAAACTTCATATTTCTTTTCCAACTCATTAATATCAATTAACTCTTTAACACAATCATCATCAGGGAAATATTTCTTAATTAAATTAACACTCCATTCCATAACTTCATTTCTAATTTCTTTACTTCTTCCTAATTCAAAAGTATTAATTCTTTGACAATCAGCATAATAATCACCACTAACTAATTCATCCCAATCAGCATAACATAAATAAAGTTGAGTTTGACAGCCTTCAATTGGAGTTTTAGCAAATAAAGACATTGCCCAATCACCAACACTAAAAAGAAGTTTAGCATTTACAAAATTTTGACTCATTTTTTCAAAAAATTCAGAATTAACAAGACCAGGATGTAAACAAACACTTTTTATATTTTTATATTTTTCTTCTTCGAATAATAATGATAAATATTGTGTAAAGTACATCATAAATAATTTTGTATCTGAATATAATTCAAATGCAGATGATAAACCTGTATAAAATTTTTTTTCAATAAAATCATTATTTGAAAAATTTACAATTTCACCTTTATTTATTTTTGCAAATGCATGAGCAAAACTTGATAAATTTATAATACGACTTTTTTGTTTGAAATGAGGAAGTAATAATGTTGTTAAATAAATATGACCAATGAAATTTCCTTCTATGAAAGAATCTAATTTATCTTCTGTTAAAATAAATTTTGTTGGATTTGCTCCTGCATTATTCATTAATATATCAATTTTTGGATAATTACTTTTTATTTTATCTGCAAATTCTTTTATACTTTTAAATGAACATAAATCAATTTTTAAAAATTCTGCATTTTTTTTTAAATTATTTGGAATTAATTTCATTGCATCCTTTGCTCTTGATTCTGTACGACATGCGAAAATTACTCTTGCATTGTTTTTTATTAAATCTAATGCTGTTTCTTTTCCTAATCCACCTGATGCTCCTGTTATTATTATAAATTTTCCTGACATATCATGTTTGTTTTTACATACTCCTCCTTTTTTCCATTTTTTTATTAGGAATATTAAAAGTATTGCTATTAATATTGATATTATTGTTGGGATTAATGTTGGAGGCATTTTTATTTTTTTTTTTTTGATTGAGTATTGTTTTTTTATTTTATTTTTTTAAATATTTTATTTTTAGATATTTTTTAATTTTTTTTTTATTTTTATTGTTGAATTATTAATTCTATAATTTTCAAAAAATTAAAAAAAATGATTATAAAGTTAAACAATAAATGGAAAAAAAAACATTAATTATTGAAAATATTAGTGATATAAACAAAAATTTAAGTATTATTAATTCATTAGAATCAAATAATATAAATATAAAAGGTACAATAATAGATAAAATGCAAAAACAAGTTAGAAAAGAAATGTCAGAATATTTTAAAATTGAAAAAATTCAAATTTATACTAAATATATTGCTCCAGGAAAATGTTTAGGAATACAAGGAAATTTTAATAATCAAAATATTGAAACATTTTTAATGGATAAATTTAATGTTTATTATTTTAATTATAATATACAAATTCAATTTTCTTTTGAAGAATTGAAAAATAAAAAACTAAGATTTAGGTTTATTTTAATGAATGAAAAAGACAAAAAAGAAGAATATTTTGAAAAAGAATTTAGAGAAATTGATTTTGAAAAAATAATTAATGAAATACAATTAAAATTTATAGAAAATGGAATATGTGAAAATATATCAATAGAAGAATCAAATGTAAATTATACTTTTAGTCTTTCTACAAGAAATCTCATTATTTATGTTGAAAATATAGAAAATAATTTTGAAGGATATAATCACATAAGTATGTTATTCAATGATTTCTAAATAATTAATATAATTAATTAATTAATATTATAAAATGTCATCTGAATTAATATCAAAATCTCTTAAAGAAATATCCACAAATTTAAATGAAATTCAAAATAAAAAAAAAGAACTTTTAACACTTTCAACTGAATCAAAGAACTCAAATTTATTAATAATAAAAAATTTAATGAATAAAATAAAAGATAATGTAAAATTAACATATAATATTTATAAATAGTTTAACATAATAGACCAAGAAATGGATTATAGTTCAGGAAGTATTCGTCAACAATTTAAAGGAAAAATAGAAAGTAATAGAATAGAATATAAAAAATTACTAAAAGAAATTGATAAAATTGATTCACAAATAAAGTCATCATTATTTCCTTCAAATAATATACCTTTAAATGATCAAAAATATAATGTTTTAAATGATAAATTAATAGGAAATACAAATAAATTAATTAATTCTTCAAAAACTGCAAATGAAATTGAAGAAAGAGATAAATTAACTGCTGAAGAATTAAAAAGACAAGGTAATGCTTTAATGAATGTTAGAAGTAAAATTGATGTTGTTGAATCCAATTTAACTCTTATTCAACAAATTAATGACATTATGAATTATACTGATTTATTTTATAGATTTAAATTAATTCTTATTGCAATTGGATTATTTTTTGCAATTGTCTTTGTTTTATATATGAAAGTTAAATAAAAAAGTATTAATAAAAAATAAAAATAAAAATAAAATTAAAAAAATAGAATAAAAACAATAAAAAAAAAATGAAGAGAAAAACTTCATCAATATCATATGAAAGTATTGAAGTAATATCTTCTCTCAATTCTTCAATGAATAGTGATAATAATAATTCTAATTTACTTAATAAAAAGAAAAAAATAACATTAAAAGATAACTCAGAAGAAGAATATAAACCAATAGAAAAAGTAGACACATATAATATATTTATAAATTTAATTCCAAATATTTTTAATCAATTTATGCATTTTTTACAAACTATAATATTTAGTCATTATTTAGGAAGTGTAGATGATTTAACTTTATTAACAAGTGTAAATTTAGGTTTTACATATATTGAAATGTTTTTTTATTTTATTGGTTTTGGTATTGTTCAAGGAATGGCTGTTTTTTGTCCTAATTCTTTTAGTCAAAAAAATTATATTTTAATTGGTATTCAAACTAATTTAGTAAGAATTATATTAACTTTATTTTTTATTTTATATTCTTTAATTACTTATTTTTTAGGTGGTTTTTTATATAATTTATTAGGAGTAAGTATTAATACTGAATTTGGTATTAAGGCTTTTCATTTTTCTCTTTATACTCTTATTGGTGTTTTTTTTGAAATACAATTTGAAGTTTATTGTAAATTTTGTGAAAGTCAACTTTTTTATAAACCTATTATTCATACTTTAATTGTTTCTATTATTTCAAATTATATTTGTTGTTATTTTTTGTTATATTATTTTAGACTTGGTTTACTTGGTGCTATTTTATCTAAAAATATTGTTGATATTTTAAAATTTATTTGGATTCATTTTTCTGTTTTATATTATAATCCTTATCCAAAAAGTAATTTTTGGTTTAGTAGAAGTTATTTAAATTGGGAATATTTTAAAGAAGTATTAAAAATTTGTTTTTTATCTGCATTAGTATGTTATAGTGAATTTTTAGGTTTTTCATTTAGTAAATTATTTTCTGTTAGATTAAGTGAAATATCTTTTGCAGAATATATTGTACTTAGTAATGTTTATTTATTTACATATCCAATATCACTTGGAGTAAATAATACAATGACCATTTTAGTTTCTTATTTTTTTGGTTTAAATGAACCTCAAAATATATATTTGATAATTAAATTAATTCTCTTTTATTCAACTTTATTAAATATTGGATTTTGGTCTTTATTTATTATATTTAGAACACAAATGACTAGATTTTTTACTGAAAGTAAAGAAATTTATTTATCTAATAAATTATTTGAATTTTATATTCTTAATTCTATGACTCAAATTTTTGATACTTTACAAAATGGTGTTCAAGGTGCTTTAAGAGGATTAGAATTGTTAGATTTTTTAAGTTATATTATTATGCCTTTATTTATTATTTGTTTACCTAGTGGAATTTATATTTTTGCTTTTAAACTTAAATTTGATGTTAGTGGTATTTTTTTAGCTGAAGTATTGGTTTATTTTATGGAATTTGCATTTATGTATACTTATTTAAATCGGGTTGATGTACCTAAATTGTGTTTAGAACAAGAAAAAAAAAGAGAAAAAGAAGAAAAAATAGAAATGGAAGAAATAAATTAATAAATTTTTTGTATTTTTTATACATTTTATAACACAATAATTAATTATAAAAAAATATATTATAATTATAATGAAATATTGATTTATCAAATTTTATTATTTATAAAAAATAAAAAAAAAAACACAAAAAAAAAAACATTAAAACAAATTCTTAAAATAAATTAAAAAACCCAAAAAAAAAAAAAAAAAAAAGATAAAAAAATTAATGTTTCTTATAAGTTCCCATAACAGTAGCACAAGCAATTTGATTTTTTTCAACTTCACTATAAAGATCTTTCATATTTTTAGCATTTAATTTTTCAACTTTCAAAGCATACAACTTAAAAAAATAACGATGAGTTCCATTAGGAGGTAAAGGACCTTTATATTTTTTAATTCCCCAAGAATTAGTCACTTCTTCACCAGGAATAGAATTTTCTTTTATTTTAGTTGTTGTTGGTGGAATGTTTTTAACTAACCAATGACTCCATAATCCAACTGGAGCATCTGGATCATCTACAATTAAAGCAAAACTCTTTGTTTCTGATGGTGCTCCTGTCCAATTTAATTCTGGATTCACATCTTGTCCTTGAGGTGAATGTTTTTTTGGAATTGAACCTTCATTTTGGAAACTTGGTGTTGTTATTTTAAAACCATCCATTTTTTTTTTTGTTTTTTATATTTTTTTATTTTTTATTTTTTGGATTTTATATATCATTTTTTTTTTTGTTTTTTTATTAGTTTTTTATGACATATATAATATTTTTTTTTTTTAATTTTTTATTATTTATATATTTATATTATTAATTTTGTTTAAATAAATTATCATTTTGATATATATTTAAATTATCTGTTTCTGTATTATGATATTTTGAATCTAAAGGTCTGTCTTTAGTTTCATATGGTAAAATATAAATTAACAATCCACCAAAAATACAAAGAAAACAATAAATAAAATAAGGAAGTCTAAAATTAATATGAAATAAAGCAAGCATCCAAATTTGAGCAAAACCACAAAAAATTCTATAGCACATGAATTGAAATCCAGTACTTAAATCCCTTAATTTTGTAGGATAAATTTCAACAACATAAGTAATTAAAGTATTAGCAGAAATAAAAGTTGCAGAAATATAAATACCAATTAATATACCATAACCACCTTTAATATAAACAGAAGGAATTGATACAATTGCTGCTAAAATAAAACAAATTACCATTAATCCTTTTCTTCCTATAAATTTTAATTCTATTATAAATGCTGAACTAATACATATAATTAAAGTTATTAATGTAAATGTTAATTGACTTATTATTACATTGTGATTTTTTTCATTTTTATTTCCATTTAATTTTTTTTGTGTTATTGATGTTAATACATTCATTCCATAATATGCACCAGATAATATAAAAAATGTTAAAAATAATAAAATTGTTGTTTGTGATAAATCTTTATTAAATAAATCATATATATGATTTCTAATATTTTTATTTGATGAAATGACATTAACTTCATTTTCAATTTTTAATTTATCATCATCACTTAATTCAATATTTTTATTCATATCTTTTAAAATATAAAAAGCTAAATCTTTTTCACCATTAACAATTAAATTTCTAGGACTATCAAATAAAGTAAAATAATGAATAACAGAACCAATAATAGGAAAAATTAAATAAATAGAAATTAAACTTCTTAATCTATTTTTTTCATAATTAGGCATAACAATTAATCCAATTAAAATTTGAATTAAACAAGCAAATTGATACATTGCCCATAATAAAATTAAATGAAAACCTCTTGTTGAAATTGGTCTATATTCACCAAATAAATTTAAAAAAATAACAACATATAATCCTAAAGAAATTCCCATAAAAAATCTTATTATGAAAAAAATTACTTTATTAAAAAAAATTATGAATAATAAATGAAAAAAAACTATTGAAATTGATATTATTTTTAATGTTAATGTTCTACCATAAATTTTTGTTATATATCCTGTTATAAAAGATCCAATTGCAAAACCAAAAAAAATTATTGATGCACAAAATTCTTCATATGTATTTGAAAATTGGAAATAATCTTTTAATGGGATTAATAAAAATATAAATAAATTTATTTCTATTCCATCTATAAATAAACATATTGATGAATTTAGAAAATTTAATTTTGGATATTTTGATAATGATGATTCATTTGTTATTTTATCTAAAGTTAATGTTGATTTTGGTTTTTCTAATGTTGTATAATTTTGATTTTGGGAGTCATCATTCATTTTTATTTTTTTTTTATTTAGAATTATTTTATTATAATATTTTAATTTTTATTTTTTTAAAATTGTTTTTATTAATTAATTATAATAAATTATTATATTATTTGGAAGTTTTTTATTTATTTTGAAAAAAATTTTTAAACATATTATATTAGATTTTATTTATAATATTTTTCTATAAAAAAAAATTATTATTTAATTAAATTATTTAATTTTCCCAAAAAATCAAATAATTTAATTCCATCAATTTTATCAATTAATTGGCATAATTCACATATATTTTTTTCTTTTAGATTCATATTTTGAATAGGATTATCATATTCATTTTCAGTAAAATTAATTTTTCTTAAAGTTTTTGATTTAGGTATATTCTTATCAAAAAAATAATTATTATCATCTCTTTTTTGATTCATAGTTAAATTATCAATAATATCTTTTAATAAAGTATTATAATCATAAAATATTATTTCATCAATTAAATTATCAAAAGACCTAAATTCCATTCCATATTTAAAACAAATAACATTTTCATATATTAAAATAGCAAAAAAAGAATCTAAATAATTTATATTTGAAATTGTAGTAGGTAAAATAATTTTTTTATTTTCATAATTATTTCTTAACATTGAAGTAAATATTGCAATTCTTAATAAAGTAAATAAATCATCAAAAGTAATTTTAGTAGATTGTTCTTTTGAAATAAAATAATTTTCAATTAATTTTGCAGAATCAAAAGAATTATTAAATTCTTTAAATAAATGATCTTCTCCACAATCAACTTTTATTTTTTCATTAAAATATTGAAAATGATTGTACAATTCTAAAATTCTATCATCATTCAAATTTTGTATATTTGAATCTATTAAGTAATTGTTTATATTTTTTTCATTAATTAAATCAATATTATTTTTAATTTTTAAATTCCTTTTTGAAAATGAAAATATTAATTCACATTTATGAAGAATATTATCAAAGTTTTTTATTTTTAATTGATCATATGAAAAATTATTATTTATAGCAAACATTCCTTCTTTATTTTTTTTATTTGTTGTTGAATTATTATTCATATCATTTAATTTATTTGCAGAACAACAAAACCAAAAAGAAATATTCAAAATAAAATTATCCATTTCTTCTGAATTTACATTCATATTTTCCATAATACTATTTAAAATATCAATTTCATTTTTTGATAAAAAATCAATGTTTGGAATAAGTATTATTTTATTATTATTAATATATAAAAAATTCAAAATTGATTGTTTATCAAATTTATTTGTATTAAAAAAAGGATATACAGTAATTAAATTTGGATATAAATTATTGTGATATTTTATCATAATATTATATAAAGGATCATTTTTAGTATTATCAAAAATTAAAAATAAATTTATTGGCTTTGTTAAAATATCATAATTTAAATGAGGATTTATATTAAAATATTTTTTAATATCTTTTTGAATATTACTTTTATAAACTTGAATTCCAGATTTTAAAATTTTATTATTCATTGAACCTAAAAAATTATTTGGATTTGAAATAATATTTTGAGGAATATTATTTATGTTATTATTATTAATTTGTGATTGATTATTAAAAAATTTAGATTTAAAAACAATATTTCTACTTTTTTGAATTGCTTCCATTGAATTAATTTGTTCTTCATTTTCTTCATTTTCATTTGAATTTTGAAAAAAACCTAATTTAATAATATGATTATAATAATCTCTTTGAACAATACTTAAATCTAATATTAAATTTAAAAAAGGAAAATAATTTTCATTTATAATTGGTAATGACAGAAATGAGTTTTTAATAATTGACAAATTATTAATTTCTTTCCTTTTAAAAAAAACATAATTTTGAATTAAAAATTTATAAAAATTATGTTGAAATTGTCTTTGAAATTGAAGCATATCTAAAATATTATTAATATTAATATCTTCCTTTTTTTCTTTATCATTTTTATTAAAATGAATTCTATTAATTCTCTCAGATAAAATATCATTAATCCTTTCATAATTTTTTTTAAAATTTTTTGGATTAATTAAACTCAAAGGATTAAAATACATATCAAAATTTAAAGCAATACAATAACCAAAATCAAATTTTTTTTCAAGAGTATTAATATTTTCAGGAATATAATAAGCATTTAAAGAAATACAATTACCTTCTTTAACACAATTAATTAAATCACCAAAAGTCCAAACAGTAATTTTATTATTAATTAAATCACAATCAGTGTCTATTACAATTTGAATTTCTTGACATTCAATATAAATATCTGATTTAATATCATGAAAATATTCCATATGACATTTACTACATATTGGATTTCTACTAAATGCATTATTATATTTTATATTTTTACTAAATATATTAAAAAATTTCCTTGGTTTATATTTATCAACTTCACATTCACATTTAGGAAAAATTTTTTTTGACCAAAGTAAATTTGTACTTTCATTTACTTTTATTACATAACATTTTCCAAAAGAAATTATTCCTTCTTTTCTATGTATAATTTCTAAAATATCATCATGAGTTATTTTTCCATTTATGAAAGGGTAATTTAATAATAAAATATCATTAAATAAAACTGTATCATCCTTAATCTTCTTTGATGATATTAAAATTTTTCTTATTAATAATTTTACATATTTTTGATAATTAATAAAATGAAATTTAAATTCAAATGCAAAATTAGGACATTTATTTTCAAGTTCTAAATAATCAATAAATAATTTAACTCTTGTAAAATTTATTTTATGATTTAATATTATATTTATGTCTTCAACATTTAATTTTAATCTACTTAATTTTCCTGCACTTTGATTATCAAGTTCAAAAGAATTATATCTTATTAACCATTTTTTTATTAATTGAAGATGATTTTCTAATTCATCTTGATTAATATTTGAATACTTTAATGCTTGAAGTAATTTATTTTTTTGAGGAATAGTTTTATCGTTTTCTTTTTCATCTTCATTATTTTTTATATAATCTTCATTAGTTTTTTTTTCACTTTTCTTTTCAGGTGTTTTACTCATGAATTCTTTTTAAATTAAAATATAAATTTAAATCTAATTAATATTTTTTGAAAAACAATAAAAAATTAAAATAATAAAAAAATTAAAAATAACATTTTAGTAAATTTTAAATTTTCAGTTGCATCAGTGATATTTTGAACGAATTTAATAGGTCTAGTTTTAAAAGTAGCGCCACAAATTTCAAAATTTATAATAGAATATCCACTTTCACTAGTATTTACATAATATTCATAATGGTAACCATATGAATCATTTTTAATAGTATTATCTGGGTACTTATTAAAAATAATATCTTTAATTGATGCAGCTTTCAAATTAGAAATAGTATAATTATTCAAATTTTCTGAAAAAAGGAATGTAATATTTCCGCCACTTGAGGTTTTATTACCAGTTATTGTAACTAATCTTTGTAATATATCTATAAAATCAATTGACTCAGTATCATTATTTGAATTTCCTAATGTGAAATTATAAGAAGTATTATATGTAGATGAGTTTTTTAACGTAATAGAAAAATTTCCTTCAGTAAAATTAACTAAATCATGGTTTAAGGAAAAATTAACTGTATAATTTTCTTCTTTTTTTTCTAATGAATTTTTTATTAAGCTAAGGTTATTAATTTTTGCATTTTCAATATCAGAATATTTAATTTTATGATCAAAAATAACTGAAGCAAAATTTTTATAAATTGAATTGTTTCTATATATACAATTTTTATTCAAAAATGTTACATTAGTAATATTATAAATATTGATAACATTACTATTTGTATATTTATAAGTAGTATTTTCAACCAATAAAGTATAACTTCCATTATAAAATGAAGTTATATTAATATTACAAATTATTTCATTAACAGAATTACCAATTTTATTTGTGCAATTAAAAAATTTTGATTTATCTGCAGTTTCTAAAGTAATATTATAATTTTCTACACTTGCATTAAATAAAAGAGTTATATTTTCATCTTCTTTCTTACTATCATTTGCGATAAAATTTCTTTGACTTGTTTCATTTAATTTAATTTGGCATTTCTAAAAATTATATTTTATTTTATTGTACAATATAAATGATAATAAAAAATGCAAAAAGAATTATTTGAAATTTATGAGAATTCATTAAATAATTAATCTTTTTTTAAGATTATAAAGAAAAGAAAAAATAAATTATTATTAATTCCCATGCCCTAAATAAGACCTTTAAATAAAAATAAAATTAACTATTGAATTTTCAATCAATAAATTATTATAAATGATAAATTAAAATTTAAAAATATTAAATATATATTTAGTAAATACATTTTTATTAAATCATAAAATTGAAATTTTAATTTAATTTTAAATAAATTCATTATTTTTGTTTGAAATATTTTTCAAAAATATAATAATTAGACATATCAAAAAAGTAATATTATAATTAAAATGAAAAAGATAATATTGAATAACCATTGAATAATAAAATTATAATGAAATATATAAATATAATTATAAATAATAAAAAATTGAATTATGAAAAAATGAAATTTGTTAAAAATTTTGAAAAAATAAAAGAATATTGTACTTTTAAAAAATATGGAGGATTACTCAAATTCAAGTAAAAATATAATTAATAAAAAATATAATAAAATAGGTGAAATATCAAAAAGTTTAACAGACATAAGAACTCAATTAGATGAAATTCAAGAAGAAAGAGATAGATTACAAAGTGACATTTTAGAAAAAACAAAAAAAATAATAGAATTAGAAGGAAGAATTTTTACGTTAGAAGAAATTAAAAGAAAAAATGAAAAGGAAATAAATAAATTAAATGATGATGTTGAAGCAATTCAAAAAGATAATGTTTCTCTTACTTCTGGATTAGATAATAAAACTAAGGAATTAGATAAAAAAGAAAAAGAAAATAAAAAATTAAGAAATGAGTTAAATAAATTACAAATAGAAAAAAATACTTTAATTCTACAAAATAAAGAATTAAAAGAAAATAATTTTAAAGAAAATAATAATCAAAAAGAAAATTATGATAAATTTATTCATGAGAATGAAAAAATTCTAAAAGAAAATGAATTATTATTAAAAGAAAAAGAAACTTTAGGAAATGCTATTTTAGAAATTAATGAAGAAAAGAAAAAAATAATGGAAGAATATGAAAAACTAAAAGAAGAAAAGAATTATTTAGAAAAAAACTTTGAGCAATTAAAAACTGAAAATGAAGAACTTGATAAAGAAAATGAAGATTTAGATAATGAAAATAAAGAATATTTAAAAGAAAATACTTTATTACAAAATGAATATAAAGATATAAAAAATGAAAGAGAACAATTAAAAATTGAAATTGAAGAATTTAGTATAAAATTGTCTGAATATAAAAATCAAAATGATATATTAATTCAAGAAAATAATTTTAAAGAAATAGAAATTAATAAAATTAAAAATCAACTTGAACAAGAAAAAAATAATTTAAAAGAAAATTCAAATATATTCCAAAATAAAATTGAACAACTATTAAATGAAAAAAACTTAATTGAAGAGAATAAAAAAAATTTAGAAATTGAAATTGGCAATTTAAATAAAAAAATAAATGATTTTGAAGAAAATAATAAAACATCATCTAAAAAATTAATTGATTTAGAAAATCAAATAAAATATAAAGATGAAGATTTAACTAAAATAAAAGAAACTTTAGAAAATGAGAATAAACAATTAAAAGAAGAAAATGAACAATTGAATCAAAAAATTCAATCATTTATAAATAAAAATATAGACAATAAAAAAAAAATACTAATAAATCATATTACATCAAATAATGAAAATGAAAATAAATTAGAAAATGAAATTAATCAATTAAAATCATCAATGAAAATAAAAGAAAAAGAAAATGAAGTTAAAATATGCAATTTACAAAAACAAATAAGAGAAATGGATGAAATAATAAATAAAACTAATAAAAGCATATTAAAAAAAAATGATTTACTTTCAAAAATTCATTTACTTAATGAAGAAATAAAAGAAAAAGATGAAGAAATACAAAATTTAAATGATAAATTAGATGAATATGATAAAATTTTAGATAAATATGAATTAGAAATAAAAAAAGAATCAGATAAAAATAAAGAATTATCAGAAATAATAAAAAAATACGAAGAAGAAAAAAAGATTAGAAATGAAGAAGAAAATAATAAAAATAAATTAACAAGAAAAATATCAAGATTAAATATGAGATTAGAAGACTATCAACAAAAATTAGATAATGCAAATGAGCAATTAGCAACAACACATAATGAATTAGAAAAACTAAAAAAAATATCATCAAATTCTTTATCATCAAGATTATCATTAAAAAGTATTAAAAATGAATATCCAATAATAACACCTGAAAAATATGAATTAATAAAATATGTTCAATATAGAAAATTAAAATGGGTTTTATTTAGAAATAAAATACAATATAAAGAAGATTATTTACATTTTATTTGGAGTCCAATAAGAAATGAAAAAGATTTTGAAGATTTTGGTAATTTTTATCAAATGAATAATTCATCTGATTTACAACAACAAATTGAAGAATTAAAAGATTATCAAGCTGAATTAATTGAACAATTAGCAAAAAAAGAAAGTGATTATAATAAATTAAATTTAAATTTTGCTAAATTATTTAATAAAAAAAAAACTGGTGATTTTAATCAAGATAAATTAATTGAAACTATTGATAAATTAACAAGAGAAAATAAAAAATTACATACTACTTTAAAAAGTATGAAACAAGGAGATAATTTTTTTGGTATTTCTTTTATTGAAGATGATTTAAATGGTTCTCAATTTATTGATGATTGTGGTTTAGAAGAAATTTTAGATAATTTAGTTAAAAATGATAATTTTTCAAATGGGAAAAATATTAAAAAAAAACCTTATATTATTACTAATCAATTAAAAAATTCTGTTGATTCTTTATTAGGATTAAATAATTTAAATCAAAATGCAAAATTTATTCTTGCTTCTATTTTTAAACAATTATCATTAAATGATGAAGATATTCATTATTTACTTGGGAAGAGTAGAGGTGTTATTAGTCTTTCTCCTAGTTTAAAGTAAGGAAAAATTTGATTATTTTTTTATTATCCTTTTTATTTTAAAATAATTTAGATATATTTTTTTATTTATATAATTGAATTGTGTTATTTTTTTAAAGTGCTTTATAAATATTATATTTTTATTCACTATATTTATTTTACTAATAAATATTAAAATGAATATGAATCAACAAAATTTTTTACAAAAAATTAATGAAAAATCTAATAATATAAATGAAATTACAAATAATAATTTTTTAATTGAAAAATTACAAAATGATATCATAAATTTAAAAAAAGAATCTAAACAATTTGAAACAAGAGCAAATATTTTAGAAGGAGAAAATAATGTTTTACAAAAATTAATGTATGATAAAGAACAATTAATTGCAAAGTATCAAAAATATTATTTAGATGCAAAGACTAGAATGGTATTATTATTAGAAGAAAATAAAAAATTAATTAAAGATAATAAAAAATTAAAAGATAAATTAGAAATTATAAATAAAGAAAAAGATATAGATAAAAATACTTATAAGAATGAAATAGAATTAAACAAAAAAGAATTTAATAATGAATTAGATAAAATAAAACATTTTTATACCACTCAATTATTAGAAAAAAATCATATAATATCAGAATTAGAAATAATAAAAAGAAATTTAGAAAATAAATTAATTCATTCAAGTTCATATAATAAACAAATAAGAGAAACAATTAACAAAAAAAATATAAAATCAGAAAAAAATATAGAGAATAATGAATTTAATAAACTTTCAAATCAAAATCAATTATCTCATAGTCAAAATATTATTAATTATAATAATAGAATACCTTATAGTGCAAATAAGAGAAATAATACAAAACATAATAAAATAAATTTAACTAATAGATTTATAAGTTATTCTGAATTAAAAACAAATCCAAAAAATTATAATTTGAAAAATATAGATTCATATTATAAATCAAAATTATTTAAAAATAATATAAAAAATGAAAATAATAATCATTCTAATAATTATTCTCGTAATAATAAATTTAATGATTTTATAAATGAAATAAAACAAAAACATTTATCTCCAGAAAATATTGATAATAAAAATAAAGTTTTAGAAAAATTTGATAATTTTCTTTTAGAATTTGAATAAAAAAAGTAATTTATAAGAATAATCGAAAATTATATAATTTATTATTTTATAAAAAAAAATTAATTGAAAATATAATATTTATTTATATATAACATTCATATACAATTAATATTTATTTTTAAATCTTTAATTTTTTCTTTTATAATATATTTTTCCATAATATTTACTCATATCAATTCAATATAAACCTAGTAAAAATAATAAAAAATTTTTTTCATATTTATTCATATAAAAAAATTTAAAAACAATTATCACAACTTCTTCCTTCATTTTCTTTTGTTTCTTGTTCATAATTTAAAGAAAATAAATTATTTTCACTTTCATCATTTTTAATTCCTTTTTTTTCTTTTTCTAAATCATCTTCATATAATATTTTTGCAGAATTAAAAAGAAATTCTTTTGCATTAAAACCTTCTTTTGCAGAAGTTTCTAAAAATAAATCAAATTTATTTTCAATAGAAAAATTTTTTCCTTCTTCAAAAGTAACTTTTCTATTTGAATTTAAATCAATTTTATTTCCAATTAAAATTAATTTTATATTACTTGAAGCATGAGATTTAATTTCATTTAACCAAAAATTAATATTATAAAAACTTTCTAAGTCATTAATTGCATAAACTAAAATTGCTAAATTTGCTCTTTTATAAAATGTTGATATTATTGATTTAAAAATTTCTTGTCCACAAGTGTCCCAAGTTCTTAATAAAATTTTTTTTGAATCAATCTCAGTTAAAATATTATAATATTCAAATCCTAAAGTTGATTGATTATTTTCAATATATTGATTTCTTAATGCTTTTACTATTAATGATGTTTTTCCTACTCCTGTATTACCTATTAGAATTATTTTATATTTTTTATCTGGTTTATATGGATTTTTTATATTTTGGTTTATATTTGTTAATGAGTTTTCTTTTTCTTTTTCTTCTTCATTATTTATATTTTGAAATTCTGTCATTATATTTATGTAATAAAAATAGTATTTTATATTTAATATTTATATTTATATTTATTTTTATTTTTTTTTTATTCATAAATATTGTCAATATACATTATAAATTATTATTAATTATTTTCAATTATTTATTAAAAAATAAAAATTTAAATATTCTTTGATGTTATCATATATTAATTTTAAATATAATTTTTGCATAAAGTTTTATATATGTTTATTACTTAAAATATTCATTTTTTTAATAAAAATCGCGG
>JAJMZS010000471.1:0-33206 GCA_023807205.1 Isotricha prostoma | reverse complement strand
AAACATATAATGATATGACGTTACAATATGTAGCAGTAATGCCTCAAAATGTATCTTTAGAGCAATACATTAAAGATATTACTCCAGAAGAATTAACAAAAACAATAAATCAATTAAAATCTTTACGTATCGAGAACTTTAAAGATGGTGTTGTTACCAAGATTACAGGAAAAATCCCATTATTTCAATATGAATATGAATTAGATTTGATGAAAGATTTACAACTATTAGGAGTTGAAGATGTATTTGATCTTACCAAAGCAGATTTATCAAATATGTTAGAAAAGAGTGATCAATGTATTACCAGTGCTTCTCATAAAGCTACTATTGATTTTTCAAATGAAGGAATTAAGGCAGCAGCTGCCACTGCTATGGGAGGTGCAGGAGCTGCCCATGGTGGATTTGAATACTTATATGATGTTCCAGTAGAAATCATTGATATAACATTTGATCAACCATTTATATATATAGTTCGTGATAAAGATACAGGAGAAGTATGGTTTACTGGTGCAGTATATGAACCAACGGTACAATAAAGAAGTCTAATGGCTTCTTTTTTTGTCAATTGACAATTTCTTTCTTTGTAAATTAACACATGAGTATTTATTATGATTTATAATTAGTTCATGTGTTTTATTTCAATAATTATTTTTTATGGAATTATTCTAATTTTTTAAAAGTCAAAAATTAAAAAAAATATTTTATAAAATGATAAATAAATTTTCAGAAAAAAATACAACTGAAATATATTTAAGTAAAGAAATAGTACCATTAATTCAAACAGAAGGAATATATTTTGAAGAAAAAGAAGTATTAGATTTTGTGGAAAATGATTCCGAAAATTTCAAACAATTTTTAATAGATATTCAACCAAAACCCATTGAAAAAGATTCAAATACAATATGTTTACCAGGAGTAATAAATGGTATGCCTCCATTAGTAAAAAATATAAATTCGGATAATTTAAAAATTGAAAATTTTGCCCCAATAAAAAATATACCAAAGGATAATAATTCAATAATAATAAAAGGATATAGAAGTGGAACAAGAAGTTCAATAATAAAATGTAATTCTATATCAATAGATGAATATAATAAAATGTTAAATGAAGAAAAAAAAAAAATTTGGATTATTGCAAAACATAATAATAAAATATATTATCCAAATGAAAAAGGAGATATATTAATAAGATTAAAAGGATGTGGAATGTGGACACAAAAAAATAATATGGAATTTCCAGGTGTTTTATTAAGGGAATGTAAATGTTTTAGAAATGATTATGATCCAAATAAAAAATATATTGAAGTTAGGGGTTTTAATTCTATTAATGCTTCATCAAGAGAACTTTATGCTTTAAGGGAAATAAAACCTTATTTTGATAAATTAAATATTTTAATTGGAAATTCTCCTTTAGGATTTTGGAAATATGTAAATTTAAAAAATGATCCTTCAAGTAATATTGAAAAATGTGTTTGTGTTATGAAAACTATTGGAGATAAAAGATTAGAAACTCATTTTATTATTGGTGCAGAGAAAATGTTAAAAGAATTAATATCTGAAAGTGATTGTGTTAAATTAGTAAATTTAGTTAATGAGATTTATATAAAACAAAATATAAATCCACCAAGTTCAAGAAATCCAACATTTAAAAGAGCTTTAGAAATGCCTTTATATGATATTGGTATAAGTATATTAAAAAAAAGATATTCATTCGATAAAGCAATAGACAATTTTGAAAAAGAAATATTAAATAAATGTGGTTTTTATAATTCAAATTCAATATTAAAAATAATAAAAAATTATCCCAAAATTTATATAATGTCTTTAATTTATGCTGAAATAGGATATGAAATAGGAAGAATTTTAACTACTTTTCATAGAAGTGGAAATAATTGGGGTTCTTTTTTTAATGATGATATAAGATTAATTGATAGTAATGCACATGGAGATAATATAATAATATTAAATAAAAAATTAGTAAAAGAAAGATTTGAAAAAGATAAAATAATACAATTTTTTTCTATGGTTGATTTTGATCAAATGGTAAGTCCAGAATTAAGTATTAGTGTCTGGGAAGGGAAAATTGAAAAAAATCCAAAAGTTGCTACTGATTATTTTTGGGTTGAATTAGAAAGTATTGGTAATGATTTGGGAGGTGTTGCTTCAGAAAAACAATTTTTTTTAAATATTCCAAGAAGAATTCATCCTTTTGGTATTTATTATGATTTATTATATATTTTAAGAGATATTTTAATTTTTAATTTCTTCCAAAGTTACAATGAACCTTTAAAAGAACGAGAATTTGGAAATGATATTAATATTGATTTATTTTATGAATATATTGAAAAAGGATTGAGTTTGACATGTGAATTAGAAGCATGATGTATTTTATTGTTTTTTTGTATAATTATTTTTTAATATTAATTTTTTTTAAATAAAATAAAATTGTAAATGTTTTATAATAATAAAAATAATATAAGAAAAAATATAAAAAAATTATTATGATTTATTTAAAAAAAATACTATTTAATAAATAAGTCAAAAAATATATTAAAAAATTAAAAATGGGTATTTGTCAAAGTGCAGTTAATAAAGGAAAAACTTCATTAAAAGGTTTAGTTGAAGATGAAGAAAAATTTAATCAATATATGGATACTGCTTTTGATAAAGTAGATGTTGATAAAAATGGTTATCTTGAAAAACATGAATTAACACAATTAATTCAAGATTTAGTTCATAAATTAAAAAAAGATACAAATGTTCCTGAAGATAAAGTTCAATCTGCTTTAGAATTAATTGATACTAATAAAGATGGAAAAGTTACTAAAGAAGAATTTAAAAAAACAAGTAGAGCTAAATTATTAGCAATATGTAGTTCTTAATTATTATATATTTTTTATTATTTTTGTTTATAAAATCGTTAATATTCATTTACTATTTTATTTTATCTTATATTATTTTTAATAAATAAAGGGTAATAATATTTTAAAATGAGTTTTGATGTTTTTTTGATTAATTTTTTCTAAATTTAATTTTTGGATAGAAATAAAAAAATCAAAAATATTTATATTAATGTCATTACAAAATTTATCTACAAAAAAAAGTAAAATTCAAATCATTGGATTTAAATTTCTTCAACCTGTTAATAATAAAAAATTGTATTTAAAGTTTAAAGTTAATATAAAATTTATTAAAAGATTAATTTCCATTGAAAATATTTTTAAAAACCATATATCATTTTTAAATTAATTGAAATAAAATAAAATAAAACTAAAAATAAAATGGATAAAGATGAATATTTCAAAGTTTTAGATGAATTATGTTGCTTTAACTTTAATGAATTTTTAACAAATCATCATTTTATGGATGAAACAACTTTGTCATCTTTAAATAAAAAAGATGAAAATCCAATATCATTTGAAAATAATAAACAGATATATCAAAATAATTCTCAAAATTCATCTTCATCTTCTGAAAATAAAAAAAAAGATAAAAAAAAATACAAAATAAAAAATTCAGAATTAATATCTTTATATAAACATTTTCCATTTTTAATAAATGATCAAATATATTCTCAAAAAGTATTTAAAGAAAATGAAAAAATTAAAGTAAAATTATTATCACATTATTCTAATTCAGTTCATAAAAATAGAGATAAATATTTTGAAAAAAAACTTAAATTTTATGAAAAATTATTATTAAATTATTCAAAATTAAAATATAAATATAATAAATTAATATTTTTTAGACAACCACTTTTAGAAAAATATTCTTTAACACCAAAATTAATTATGGAATCTTTTCCTGGATTAAAACCAAATTCAAATTGGCCTTTAAGTTTAGATGATTTATTATTAAAAATGAAAGATATTGAATTTGAAGAATTATTTCATCAACCAGTTGATGAAAATATTAAAAATGAATTTATAAATGAAGCATTAGAACAAATAAAAAAATTTAATAAAGAAAACGATATAGTTAATTTTAATAAAGGAATAATTATTTTATTTTCTTTTTTAATTTTCTTTGGTGATTTTATTCAAATGTTAAAATCATTAATCGAAATAAAATCTAATATAACAAATAAAAAAATATTAAATGAAATATTTTTATCTAATAATGAAAATTCAGAAATATTACAAAAAGCAATTCAAAATTTATTTAAATTCGCATCTTCAAATAATTACACACCATATCCAATAATGAGAAATTATTCAATAGTAGATACATTTAACATATCAAAAAATATATTATATTCCCCATATTCTCAATCAAAAACTTCATTTACAAATTCATCAACTGCATGTACGGATGGAACATATATTTATATAAATATTAATGGAATTGATGGATGTAAAGCAAAAATTGGAAGTGGACTTAATGGAACAGAAAAAGGTAAAATATATTATTATGTATCAAATAAAAATTTAAATTCTACTAATAATATATATAATAATTCATATCAATGGGTTTATTGTAATGGGAAAATATATCAAAAAACTTTTTCTTCTAATTTACTTAATACAAGTTATTTTGGAGCTAATTATAATGAAAATAAAGATATTGGATATATTAATGTTATTTCAACTGAAGATTTTTCTATTGAATCAACTTTAAAGTTAATTTTACCACAAAATGCATTACATCAAAGTGTTTTAAAAAGAAATGAAAATTTTATTTTGTTAAGTGATGGAGTTAAATTATCAATTATTATATTAGAACCAATACCAGATGATAAAGAAGAAAATGATTTATTAAATAATGAATTTTTACCTAATCCAAATGTAAATCAAAGTCATTTTAAATATTTAAATTTAGAATGTATAACATATAATCCAAATCCTTTTAAATATAATGAAAATGATGAAAATTTAAGTGAAGAAAAAAGAAAATTAATTGATGAAATATATGACGGTTTTAGTCAAATTTTTTCTAAAGAAGAATGTTTTAAAGCTTTATTGAGAAATGATTTTGATATAATGAAAACTGCATTATATTTAGTAGATAATCCTTCTGAAATAAAACAAAGTTTATTAATTGGTGAAAAACCTATTATTTTATTTCAAGGAAAAATTAATTTAATTAATATGAAAAGTGTTGGAAAACCTGAAATTATTTTAATAAAAAATCCTTATTTTGATATTTTACAATTTGATTTATTAAAATGGAGTATTGATGAAAATTATATTATTGCACATAAATTTAAAGAAGGTGCTGCTGTATTATTTGGAAGAAATGAAGAAAAGTTTCTAAAAGAATTTAATTATACTATTAAAAAAGCTATTTCTAATGAAACTAATGAAGCAAGAATTAGAAATTTATTAAATAATAATTTTATTGATTATATTTCAAAGCCTGGTAATAATTTTAAAGATGTCAAAATTAAATTTGGTTCTACTTCAACAAATGTTAAAGATAATAAAGTTGAAATAAAAAATTCAAAAAATAATATAAATGAAAAAGAAAAAGGTAAAGAAAAAGATAAAGATAAAGATAAAAAAGGAAAAGATGAAATAAAAGAAACACCAAAATTCGAATTCATAGAAGATAAATTAAAAGGTACTTTTATTAAAATATTACCTGCAATTCAATTATTATTAAAATTACCATCAAATCAATTAAATGAATCTGATTATGTAACAACATATGATTTAATTCATAATATTTATTATTTAATGGTACCTGGTTCATTAAATAGTATAAATTTTTTAGTATCTGACACTTTTATAAGTTTCAAAGAAGATTATTTTAAATTATTTAATATAAATACAAATGATTTAGATGATTATTTCATTAACAATAATTATTTAAATAATTTCTCTTTTGATGATTTATCAAAAAATTTACTTTTATTAATGATAATTTTGTCAACAAATAAAAAACCAGATTCATATTTAAGATTTAAAAATTGGAATTTTTATTATAATTATTTTTTAGAATTTATGAATATAAAATCAATCAAATATGATAATAATTATGATAATGAATATGTTTTCAATTTATTTCCTTTAATGGAAACATTACCAATAAGTAATAAAACAATAATAAATAGAGTAGAAAAATTTGCTAATGATAATAAAGAATATTTATTTTCTCAATTACCAAAAGAATTAATTGATGATTATAAAATGACAGAAATTGTATCAAGTCAGCAAGATATATTTAAGCAAACTTTATATAGTAAATATAAACCAATTCCAAATTTAAATAATTCAGGTAATTGGATAAGTGAAAGTAGATTAATGTTTAAGAAAAATGAAAAGAAAAAAAAGAAAAAAGATACTGAAAAAAATAAAGAAATTATATATGATACATTTTTTGAAAGTTTAAAAAATAAAATGGTTTTTATTGATAATAAATTATATTCTTTTTTTGGAATGAAAGGTGAATTTAATGAAATTGAATATTTAATTGACTTATTTGAAAAGAATGAAAATAATTATAATGAAAATTCTGAAATAAATACAGAATTAATTTTGAAATTAATTTATATTTGGGTTTGTAATTGTAATGATTTTCTTATTATTCAAAATAAAGAAAAATTTGAAGAAATATTTTCAAAATTAAAAAATAAATTTTATGAAATTTTCAAAGATGAGAAAAAAGAAGAAAAAATAAAAAATCTAATTTTATTAATTATAATTGAAGGTTGGGAAGAATTTAATCCTGATTTAGAATCACAAAAAAAATGGTTTATAGAAATATTTAATTATCAAAAAAAAGAAATAGAATTATTAATAAAATCTCCAAATATAGAAAAAAACATTTTATCAAATTATTTTAATAATTTACCATTTAATTCTCTATTAGAAAAAAATGATTATACTCGTTGTTCATTAAATTTGAATAATAATTTTAATAAAATAAATATAATAAAGGCATTTACATTATATCCTGTAATTTATAAAGGAAAAGAAAGATTAGTTTTAAAACCTTCAAATTATTCAATTTCACCAAAAAATATTCAAATTCCATTTTATTATAATTTATATGGTTTTAATTTAAATGAAATTACTCTTCCTATAAATAAAGAAAAAAATACTCCAATTATAATAGAAATTGGAAAAATAGAAAAAAAAATAACTACATATAAAAAAATTACTGTTAATCAAAAACATAGTAAAATTAATCAATTTTTAGAAAAAATTCCAATTAAAAATTATTTAGATATTTTTAATTCAATTAAATCAAATTCAACTGATATTTTTGAATTCTTTAAAGAAAATATTCAAAAAGAACCATTTTTATATTCTTTATTAACTAAATTTTATTTTTTAAGTATTGCTGATTTAAATAATTATTTCATTGATAATATGATTAATGTGAAAAATGATACTACAACAAATCTTTTTATTGATGGAAATAAATTTAATAAAAATTCAATATTAAATTTTTATTCAAATATTAACTCTGACTACTATTTAAAATTTATGGAATATTTGACAAAAAGTTATGAAAAAATAAGTGAAATTTGTCAAAATAATGAAAACATTGAAAGTCTTTTCTTATTTGAAAATATGTTATATTCAATTTTTTCTAAAATTAAAACATGTCCACTTGATAATATTCCTAAATTTAATAAAATTTTTGTCAATTCCACAAAATTACTTTTAGAAAAGATTAACAACAAAAACATTTCTTTAATTAATGAACAAGGAATAAATTATGAAAGGGAAAAAGTTTTAGAATATGTATTAACAAATATGGAAATGGTAAATATATACAATAAATTTTCAATGGAATCAAAATCAAATAATAATATATTTTGTGTAAAAATATTTTATAAACAATTAACTCAAGGTTCAACAAAAAATTTAAATTCAGATTTATTAATAATAAGTGATGATCATACATATCAAAATTTAAAATATAATAATAATAATAATATAAATAATTTTGGAACTTGTTTTAAAATTGAATTAAATAATTCTTTTAAACAAACATTAACATTTTTTGTTAAAGGTTCAGAAATTAAAATTGTATCACCTTCAAGTATAGAATTAGAAAAAATAAAAAAAATTATTTCTTCTAAAACTGTATCTACTAATGCATATTATGGAAATTATAATTCAAATATGAATTTTTATAATAATTCTACTTATAATAATAAAAATAAAAACCAATCAAATGTTAATTCAAAAAGTATACTAACAATAAGAGTATTTCCATATAACAATCATTTAGCTTTAATACCATTAGATTTAGAGAATAAATTATATTATAATGAAATATTATATTGTATTCAAGATGCAGAATTTTATTCAAGTTTAATATTTAAATTTTTAATGAAAAGTTTTGTTGTTAATAATGATGATAATATAGATATCATTAAAAAATTTTCTATTACAAGATTAGGATTAAAGGAAAATAATTATAAATTAATTTTAAATAAATTTGAAAAATATAAATCAAATATGTTTTTTAATAATTCTAATTATGAAATGTGTACTTTATTTGATTTAAATAATGATGAAATAAATAGTATTTTTAATGATGAATTTGAGTCATTTATTCCCATATTATTGAATAAAATAAGAGAAACAATAAAAGAACCAATTTCTTATATTAATATTAAAAAAATTCCTTCTTTTAATAATGAAATCAAAATCACTTGGAATAAAATAGAATTAATTATTTTGTATACATTACTTTATCATTTAAATTTATTAAAAGATTTTAAAACTGCCTTTGAAAAAGATAATTTAAACACAATAGAACCTTATTTTGAAACATTGGGAAAAAAAATTAATATAATAATTGGAACAATGAGTAATAAAGCAAAAATTATGAAAGATACTTTTGATTCTATAAAAAATAATGTTTATGATTTTATAGAAGCATTTAATTTAAAATATAAAGAAATTAAAGATAAAATATTAAATGAAGTATATGATATTGATTTAAATAAAAAAGAAAAAGAAGATGAAAAAGTAATTATAAAAGACAATAAAAAACATAATAATGAAGAAAATCAAAATAAAAAATTTAAAGATTTAGATGAAAAATTTGGCAAAAAAGGAACAAATTACAAAAAAAAGAATGTATCACGTACAGTATATAAAGAAGAAAAAAAGAAAAAAAAAACAAAAAAGAAAAATAAAGAAGAAAATATTCCAGAAGATAAAAAAGAAGAAGAAGATCCAATATTCAAAAAAAATTTATCTGAATTAATAGAAAAACCACCAAAAGAAATTTCAAAAGAAATACAATCAGAAATTTCAAATTTAAAAAATTTACAATCAACATTCAAAAATAAAATAAATAATGAAATAAATTCATTTTTATATGGTGATAAAGACAAAATAAAACATTTATGTGATTTATATCATATAGAATTTAATGATAGTAATCCAAATGAATCAATAACAAAATATTCAGAATATATTTATAAAGAGTTTAATTTAATATTATCAAATACATCAAAAGAATTAAAAGAAATTGATATTCATGAAAAAGAAAAAGAAATTCAATTAAAATCTCCATTCATAACTCTTGCAAATACAATGATTCAAAATTTATCATTTTTACTTTCATTAAATAATTTTGATGAAGATGAAAATAATGATTTTAATATAATGGTATTAGAAAGAATGCAAAGTTTTAATAGAACTACAAGTTCTTATTCACTTTCTCATAAAAGTTCAAGTATGAAAAAACAATCAAGTAATACAAATGTGCAAAATGAAGATAATTATTTATTTAATAAAAATCAACAAATTATATTAAAAAGTGTTATGTATTTTATTTTAAAATCTGAAAATGATATTCAAAATATAATTCAAATTTTAAATAAACAATATATTAGAGCTTTAGTTAGAAATATTGGAATTAAAGAGTTTTTTGAGTATATTACAATTTTTAAAGATAATCAAAATTTAACTAATTATTTTTATGGTATTATTTCTTTTGCAGTAGGAAAAGATATTCATAATGGAATTGAAACAGTTAATTTATCCAATATTTTCTTAAATAAAGAAGAAAAAAAATATATAATTACTATTTTAAATAATGAATTAGTTGAATTTAATAAGAATTGTGAATTTTTTGAAAAATATGAAAAAATTAAAAAAGATTGTGAATATTTATTTATTATGGAAAACAAAATTTCTAAATCTTTGAATATTAAAGTTGAAGAATATTTTATGAAATTAAAAAATATTTTATTAATATTATCTGATTTAAATATTATAATTAAATTTGTTGGTAAACATAAAAGTTTATATGAAAATGAAATTGATTTAAAATTATTTGAAAATACAATAAGAATAATATTTGATTTTATTTTCAACCTACAGAACGTTTCAAATTCAATAACAAAAAATAATATTCACCTTTTAAAAATAAAAGTATATACAAATGAGTCAATGAAATTAATAATAAATGAAATAATATCACTTTCTAATTCATCTTTAAATGAATATATTTTAAATGAATTATATAATCAATTAATCAAAATTAATATTTATAGTTCAAATTTACATAATGTACTCGAATTAATTAGAAATATTGTAATATCAATTAAACCACAAAAACAAAAAAATAAATCAAATTCAAAAAATCTTAAATTAACTAATCCACAAAGTTCTCAGTCTTCACTTAGTAAAATTTCATCTAAATTAATTGAAATAATTGAAAATTCAAATAAATTTGAAATTATTTCGCTTAGTAGTATTATTTATTTAAATTTATATAAACTGCATCCTAATACAATTCCAGAAAATGAAAAATTATTTACAAAAATTGGAAAATTATTTTTATTTAATGGTGAAAATTTAGAATTTTTAGATAATAAAGAAAAAGAAAAAGAAGAATTAAAATTAAATGATAATGAATATTATTATATTTGTATTCAAATGAATTCTCTAGAATTAAATTATCAATTTTTAGTAAATGCATTATATTATTGGGAAGAAGATTATCCAACTGAATTATCAAAATATAAATTTGAAAATGATAATAATTTCAAATTAAATCCTCTTTTATCAGTAGAAAATGCATATAAAATAAAATTATTTAATTATTTCAATCCAAATAAAAATAAATCAAATAAATGTACTTTAATGTTAAAAATAATAGAAGAAAGAATATCAAATATTAAAAGAGCATTAGAAGAAGCAAATAAAAAATTGGCAGATACTAAAACTTCAAAAAATGAAATTCAATCAATTCAAGAAAGAAAGAAAAAATTACAAATTTCATTAGAATATAATATTAGAATTAAAAAACATATTCAATTATCAGAAGAAATAGGAGAAATTTCAACAATAAGAGGATTTGCAATTTTAAAACCAAAATATAGTCATTTAAAAGCAAGAAAATTTTGTGATTATATATATAAAGCATATAATAAAGAATTACCTCATTTTAAATGTGAATTAGATAAAGAAATTCCTTTATTTAATGATGATATAATTTATCCTAATTTCCCAAATAAAGATACTTTATTACCAGGTTGTACTAATATTTTAAAAGAAGTTACAAAGAATTATTTAAATGTTACTTTAATTAGAGAAAGTGAATATAATAAATTAAATGAAAATTATGCAATTTTTTCAGAACAAATTAAAAAGAATTCATCTATGGATAGTAAAACTGTTAAAATTGGTAAATATAATCAAAATTATTTACTTGGTTATAGTAGAAATGTTATTAATAGTGTTAATTATAATGTAATTCAGAAAGAAAAAATTATTGGAAAAAATAATATTTTAACTGGAAAAAGTGCATCAATGATTATTCAACATATAATTACATTAATTTATGAAATTTATTCTTTCAATATTCAAACATTTGAAAGTTTATTAAAGAAAATTAGGATAAAATTAAAAAATATAAGCAATGAATTTAAAGAAGGAAATTATTATAATATAATAGGAATGTTACTTTTTGCAAATGATTATTATAAAGTTATAAGATTAAATACTAAAGTTTTTACAAGAACAAATAAGAATTTCATAGGAGGAATTATTGATGGTGGTGATAAAAGTGGAAAAAATATTTGTACTGTTTTATATAATTTAGGGATAGATAATAATTCAAATCCTTTAATGAAACCTTCTTTAAAAACTGAAAAAATAAATTTGAATAATATAATTAAATATAAACAAAATATAGAAATTGTCAAAAATGGTTCTTTATTTCAATTAATAAGAAATATTCCCTTAGGAGAAATTATTGAAGCAGTAATTTTTAGTTTTGAAAATTATCAAAATGATAAAAAATTCATAAATAAAATATTACTTCATGAATTATTAGGTTTATTAAACAATAAACAAATAGAATCAGAAGAATTATTAAGATTTTATACAAAAAATGAAGTATCATATAATAAATTAATTTCAATATTAAAAGATATTTCAGACACAACAATATGGTTAGAAAAAGAAGATCGTTTTTGGGAAAGTGAATTTATAGATTCATTTGAAAGATTATATAACAATTTAACAATTGATAAAGATATAGGAATTTATAGTCCTTTATATAGAAAAAAAGAAGATGAAAAAAAATTATCAGAACCTAAAAAAGAAATAAATGACAAATCAAATTTAAATAATGAAAAAAACAAAAATATAAAAAATGAAGATTACATAACTGAATATAATTTACCATCATCATCATTTATTTCTCAATTACCAAAATTAACAGATTACTCAAAAATAACATCAGCATTAAAAAATATAATAATATTCGAAAGATATTTAGTAGGAGAAATTTTTGCATATTGTCAAAAACAATATCGTGATGATGAATATATAAATTCATTAAGTCAAATAAGATATCATTTATCAAATGGTGATATTGCTTCTGCGAAAAGTGATATAAATACTATTTTTGATGGTAATAAAACTCCAAATATTTGTCCTTTACCAAAAGAACAATTTGATGCTAGAGAAATTTTCAGAGAAGAAATTTATCCTAATAATTTTTATTTAGCTAAATTTAATGGAAAAGAAATTCCTGTTTTAGTTTTAATTCAAGATAATTCTATTAATCAAGCTTTATGTTTAATTTATGATGATATAAAAGGGAAAATTAATTCTATTTGGGTTAATTCTGATAATTTAATGTTTTTAGAAAGACAAATTAAGTTTTCTTCTTCTTCTTTTAATTCAAGTGAATTAATTGAAGAATATATTTATTTAGAAAAAAAATTAAGTATTTTATATGCTAAAAATTCTTTAAGTAATATTATTGGTTCAATGGCACAAAAAGGAAAAATTGAAAAATTTGATGATTTAATGTATTTTATGTTATTAAATAATTGGAAAAATTTTAAATCTAAACCATTTTCTGAAATATTCCATTCATTAAATCAATATATAACATTTAGAAAAAATGAAAAAAAAGAAAATGATTCAAATAATTCAAATGAAAAAATACAGAAAAAAGCATCATCTTTTAACTTAAATGACATATTTACAAAATTAAATTCAAACAATAATAAAAGTAATACAAATTCCTTAAATTCAGAAATAAAATTAACAAATATTCTATTATCGAATATTGATAATTCAATTGTTGAAAATTCAATATATGATTGGGTAATATCAGAATGGAATGAAATACCATTAAAATTCAAAACAAAAAAGGTAAATTTATTTAAAGATTTAATATCAAAAAATAACTTAAACCCAAAACTATTTCATATAGGAAATTTTTCAAATAAAAATTTTGCAATCCATGAATTATTTGAAGAAGATAACTCATTAAATAATAGTGGAATAATATTAACATTTTCTCAAAAAGCATCATTAGGTCCTCAGGCAAAATGTACTTTTTATTCAGATCCATATGGAGAAAATTTAATTAGTGAAATAACATCAATGAAAACTTTAACTTCAAATTTAGAAACTTGTACTTTTAATTATCCTAAAATTTGGATGAAATATACTCCTGGAACAAGGGCTTTTTATATTTATGAATGGGATATTCAATCATATGAAAGTGATTTACCTTGTTTAATTACTTTAATTCCTTATAATTGGATTTTATTAATTCAATTAACTGATTATTGTACTAGTGCTTTATTTAGTTATGATAATGAAAATTTTGTTAATGAAAAATTTAAAACTATTATTAAAGTTCTTTTTTCTCTTTGTATTTCTAATAATTTACCTGCTGTGGTTCAAAGAAGAATTTTTACTATTACTAATAGAGTTATATTAAAATTTACTAAATATACTCAAATTCATAATCCAAATGAAATTAATAATGAAAAAGAAATTAAAGATAAATTACAATATATTGGATTAACTGAAAATAATTTTATTAATATTATTAATAAAATTAATAATACTTTTAATACACATACTCAAAATAATTCACAAATTAAATTTTCATCTGCTTATTTAGTTGAAGGTGTTGAAATTATATTATCTATCTTAACTTATATAAATGAACCATTTAATACTTTATCAAATCATTTTTCTATTAATTTTAAATATGATTTACCTATTTGGATGGAAGCAATTATTAAAATGGGTCAATTATTAAATTATTTATCAAATCTAAAAGAAAATAAATTAGAAAGTAGTTTATTAAGTGAAATAAAAATGCAAAATGATATTGAAAATTCATTATATAATAATATTATTATTTTTAAATTAAAAAATAGTATTAATAAAGATGAAAGTGATACATTAAAAGAAAATATAATTAAATTAATTCAAGATAATGATGGTTTAATTGTTGATACTAAAAAAGATATTTTATCATTTAATGAAGGAAAATATTTTGGTATTTTGTTAGATGGTTTTATTTTAAATAATACTGAAAAAAAAGTAAAAGAAGAAGAAAAAAAAGAAGAGGAAGATCCAATGTGGACTTGTTTTTATTGTAAAATGGATAATGATAAAGAAAATACATTTTGTATTTTTTGTGATAAAAATAAAAAAGTTCTTCCAAAAGAAAAACCAAAAAAAGTAGAACCTTTACAATCAAAACCTTCTTTAATAAGTACAAATGAAGAAATAAATAATTTAATGAACGATAAAATGAGTGATTTATTAGAAAAAATGAAATCAATAAATAATATTATTAATTTAGTTGATAAAATTTATCATGGAAATGACTTATTATTATGTAATGATTCGACAAAACCATTAAATATATTTTTATATGAAAGACTTCAATTATATCTTCAAGAAGAAGATTATTTAAAAGAAAAAATAAAAATAATAAATCAAAATAAAATTGATGTTAATATATTAAATCAAATAAATAATATATCATCTTTAATAAATAAAGATAATATAATAGAATTTTTTTCTCAATTAATAAATAAAGGAATTGATTTATGGTTTGATTATACTAATATTTCATCATTATTAGAAAATAAAAATAAAGAAATGGAAAAATTAAATTTAAATATATTAGAAAGAATAGTAGAAACTATAGATGGAACAATAATAAAAAACCCAAAATATAATTCAATTCCAAAAAGTTCTTCAAATTTACCATCAACTCAAATAAGAATAATTCCTTTAAATTTTGATCAAATAAACCATATAGATAATTTTATTTCATTATCAAATTATCCTTTAAATTTTATAAGATATTATTGGTCAATAATAAAATATTTTAATAATTGTTTAAGTGCAGCTTTACCATATATTAAACCACCAAATTATTTTAATGATAATAATATAAGTGATAATAATGATGATTCAAATAAAAATTTAAAAACAGGAGAATTTATACAAATTCCTTTTCCAAAAACAATTTCTTCATTTTTATCTGCAACAAGAGGAATAATGTTTAATTATATTAAAAATGATTTAATTAATGATGTAATTTCACATACTGAATATACAGAAGAAGAAATTCAAATTCCAGAATTAAAATTTGAAAGATTAGACATTGCTTCTAATATTGAGAAAAAAAAATTTGATATAAATAAAATGATAATAAATAATAATAATTATAATGAGGATAATTTTGATGGAATAAATAATAATAATAATAATAATGAATCAAACTTACTTTTACAAAATAATTTATCATCAAATGAAAGTATGTTTCTTCAAGCATTTAATCAATATAAAAAAATAGATATTTCAAATTTCAGAAGTAAAAAATTTCCAGGTGATCCTAAAGTAGCTTTTAAAGTAATATTTAAAAATGAATTTGTACAAGGAATTGGTGGTCCATATAGACAATTATTTAGTGATATAAGTAGAGAATTAAATACAATTTTACCTTTATTAATAGAAACTTCAAATAATCAAGAGAAAAAAGGTGAATTTAAAGATAGATATACAATAAATCCAAATAATATTGATAATTCTGCTTTAGAACAATATGAATTTTTAGGAGTCTTAATGGGAATTAGTATAAGAACTGGAGTACATTTAACTTTAGATTTATGTAGTTTGGTTTGGAAAAAAATTATTGATGAAGATATTAATTTAAATGATATTTATCAATTTGATGAAGGATTATATAATATGATTAAAATGATTAATGATTCTGAAAATAATAATGATAATTTAAATGATAATAATAATAATGATAAAGAAAATAAAGATGAAATGAGTTTAACTTATTCTACTCATTTAACTGATAATTCATTAAAATTATTTATTCCAAATGGAGATAATATTAAATTTAATTTAAGTAAAAATAATAATGAAAAAATAAAATATTTATCTCTTTTAATTAGTACAAGAATAAATGAAAGTGAAGAACAAATATTAAAAATAAAACAAGGTTTAAGTGAAATAATTCCATTATCATTATTAAAATTATTAACATATAAAGAAGTAGAAACATTAGTAACAGGGAATAAAAAAGTAGATATAGAATTATTAAAAAAAAATACTAAATTATCAAATGATTTAAAACCAGAATCAGATAAAGTAAAATGGTTATGGGAAATATTATCAGAAATAAATGATGATGAAAAAGTTAAATTTATTAAATTTTGTTGGGCACAAGAAAGATTACCTTCAACAAATGATGAATTTATTAAAAATCAAATTACTTTTACAATTAAGAATAATAATGATAAAAAAAGTAAAGATGGTTTTCCAAGAGCTGATACTTGTTTTTTTAATTTAGAATTACCTGATTATTCTTCTAAAGAAATTATGAAAAAAAAAATAATTGCTGCTATTAATTTAGATAATGATAGTATGAATGCAGATAAAGTTAATGTTATTAATACTAATAATTTGGCTGCTCCACTTAGAGGAGGTGGATTATATAATATTATGATTAATGATAACTATAATGATGATAGTTATGATGATGATTTTGATGAAGAAATATAATGAAGATGTATTTTTATTTTTAAAAATATTATATTAAATTTTTTAATTATTTAATAATTTGGTTAGGTCTTAATGTTATTAATTTAATTGATTAATTAATAGTAAAAATTAATACAATTTAATTATTAAATTAATATTAAATTTAAGTGGTATTAAAATTAATATTATTTTTGAAAAATCAATTTAATTTTGGGGTTCTAGAAATATAATTAATATATAAAAAGATTATCATTTTTATTTTAAAATGAAAAAATTAAAATATTTTTAGTATTTTATTATTTTTTTTATCAAAATATCTTTAATTAATGAATATATAATAAAAATATTTATAAATTATAACTTATGAAAGTTTCCATTTTCCAAATAACTTTGTTGTTTTTATTTAAAATATCAATTGCTTCAGAAGAAACTGAAGAAAATAAATATTTTAAAATAAAAACAGAATCAGAAAACTATAATCTTTATAGTTTAGCAAAAAATAAAAACCAATATAAATTTCTTAATATTCAAATAATATTTAGTAACATTTTATCAAGCAACTCCTATATTTCATTATTGGATGAAAATAATAAAACATTGTTTCAAACTGATGTCGTTTCAACCAGAAATTTTATAATAAATATAGAAGAACATGTTGAATCAATTCTAACATTTAATGCAACTTCTCCAGAAATGTATGTTCAATATCAATATATTGAAAAAAATAAAGATTTAATTTTACCTTCAGGAAAAATATATGATTTAAACTTGAATACTAATTCAATTTCTTTTGGATTGATACCGGTACTTAATAATACTGAAACAAAATATGATTTATATTATTTAGGAAAAAATAATTATAATAATACCTATGAAAAATTTATTTTTTCTTTAAATAATCAACCAATAGGTTCAATAAAACAAAATATTACTAATAAAAGTAATTTAAATTTTAACGAGATTCAAAATGATATTGGATATTATTTTATTAAAGGAAATAACATTAATGAATTATCATATACTTATTTTTATGAAAGTATTTTAATAAATATATCTAATACAATTGATAATGTATTTTTTTATATAACAAAAAAATCTAATGTTTATTCATTTTATAATATTAATGATACTAATAAAAATAATTTTTTAAATTTCCAAATATTTACAAAACAAAAAAATGATTATTCAAATTTTATTTTATTAAATGAAAAGAATGAAAGTATTTGTAATTTAATTATAAATAATGAAAAGCAATTTCAAATAGATATAAAAAGTCAAAATAAAGTAAAAATGAAGACAAATTCTACTCAAATATTAATTCAATATCAATATATTGAGAAAAATCCTGGATTATCTGAAATAAAAGGAAAATTGATTTCAATTGATTCAAGAACAAATGATAATAGTATTAATTTTGAAATAACTCCTATTAATAATTATAGTAATACTACTTATGAATTATATTTTAGTAAAGAAAATATTTCAAATGAAACATATGATAAATTAGAGTATTCTTTGAATCATGCTCCAATTTCTACAATTACAATATTTGGAATTGAGAAAGTTATTTTAAATTTTAAGTATAATATTACATCAGATAAAGAAATAACAGAAAAAGGATTTGCTTTTATAAAAGCAAAGAATATTAATGAAACAAATTATATTTATTTTTATGGAATAGTTGAAGCTTCAATTCATTATACTACAACTGATAATTCAAATTCTAGAAAAACTTTATTAATAATTATAATAATAATTATATCATTATTATTAATTTTAACTGTTTTGTTTGTTTTAAGAAGTAAAAATATAATATGTAAAAAGGAATTAACAGTTAATATTGATGGAGAATTAATAGAAAAAAACAATTAAATATTATTTTAATCTTTAATAATTAAATTTAATTGGATATAAATATTCTTTTTATTAAATTTAATTATAATTCAGATAATTAATTATATAATTATTTTTAAATATTAAAAAATATTATTATTCAATATATTATTGAAATATTTTTTTATAAAATTAATCATATTCAATAATAATGTTGAAAAATATGGTAATTTTTGTTTTTATTTTAATAAATAATATACAGTTTATTTCTTTAAAAAAATTAAAAGGAAAACAAAATATGAATTATCATGAATTTTGTAAAAACAACCATAAAAATTTTTATTGTGTTCATAAAACATTTTTATATGTTATTTTTATTATAAATTCAATTTTAATTTTTATTGCTTGCATATATATTCTTATAATAATAATAAGAAAAAGAGTTAGGGAAAATCAAATAAGAATAATATTCCAAATCACAAATAATATTAATAATAATATTGAATTAAAAAAAAAAACTCTTCTTGAAAATAAAATAAAATATATTATAAAAAATGAAATTATAAAAATAAAATTTTCTCAAGAAAAATTTAATCATGATGAAATTTGTTCAATATGTTTAGGAAAATATGATGAAAAAAATGATATATGTATTACTCCTTGTAAACATTATTTTCATTTTTTTTGTCTATATCAATATATAATAAATTCAAAAGATACTAATTGTCCATTATGTAAATTCAATTTTTTAAATGTTTTAAAAGGAAAAAATATTGATATTAAAATTATGGAATCAGAGGAATTTAGAACTGAAAGAATTAATGAATCATATGAAAATATAAATCATGTATAAAATAGTGATTATAATTCTCTTTCAATAAATATTTACTACCCAAATAATTAATTAATAATATTATTGCAATAAATTAATTATTATTTAACATATATAAAATATAAATTAATATTATATTATATAATTAGAACATCAAATATGATTAAAATTATGATATTGAATAATAAATTAAAATTTTTAAAATAAAAATTTTATGAAAATAAAATACTTTAATTGATTTCTTTTTTGTATAATATTATATTTTATAATTTATGCAACAATCTATAAAGGTGAGATATTTTTCATATAATTAAAAGAATTATTTCTATATTATATAATGAGGTTGATTATCAAATTTTTTAAATTGATAAAGATTAAATTAGGCCTTAATTATAATTGTTGTTCAAATTTTAATTTATATTATAATTTATTAATTAAAAAAATAATGAAAGAAGATATAAAAAAAGAAAACAATGAACAATCAGATTTACAAAATGATAATCTAACAAAAGATAATTTTTTATTTGTATTATCTGTTAAAAAAATAGATATTTCTTTTTTATGTGGATGTACATTATTTGCTGGAATAAGATTTATTTCAATATTTATGGTTATAATTGGCCTTACAAATATTTATTATTCATATAAAAATGAAAATTATTTAGATTTTATTCTTTCTTTTATTTATTCATTTTTATATTTCATATCAGGATTTTATTTATTTAAATCATCTATTTCATTAAGTTTTTATGATGCAAATATAGGATATAAAATTTATGCATCACTTTTTCTTTTTGAATTATTTCTATTTATCTCTAATTCTTTTTTAACTTCAATTGGTATTATTAATCCTTTAGGTGAAGGAAAATTATTTTTAAAAAAATATATTTTCTATTTAATTGGAGGATTATTTTTTACTTTAATTAAATTATATTTTATATGGATTACTTTTAGTTATATGATTCATTTAAAATTAAATAGAATTAAAGTAATAATGATGTCAAATTAAATTTAAATTTTTTTAGTATAGTAAAAATTAATATAATAAATCAATTAGAAAAATACATTTAAATAAAAATTTAAATCTTGAAATAAAAAATATAATATTAATAAAAATTAAGGTTATTTAATCAATATTTTTTATTTAATTTATTTATTAATTACTTATTTTTTGAATTTTTCTAAAAAATTATATAAATTAGTATTATATAAAGGATTTGTTTTAATTCCTTTTTTATTATTTTCTGATATATTTATTAAAATTTTCTCTATATCAGTTGATGTTTTATACTTTTCATTATTAAATGAATCAATTTTCATTTCTAATTTTTTTTTACTATTTCTTCCAACATTAATTTTAATATTATTATAAATAGAATTATTAATTTCAGACTTCTTTTCAAAATATTTTTTTTTTACTTTTGTAATTTTATTTAAATTAGGAAAACTATTTTTCTTTGAAAAAGAATTACTATCAATTATATTTTTATTTATTGATATTTTATCTAATAAATTATCATTAAATAAATAAGAAATAGTACTGTTTTGCTCAATTGAATTTGAATCATTTATTTTAAATGAACTATTTTTATTATTCCTACTTAATTTATCTTTATTTTCACTTAAATTTTTATTATTTTTTACTTTATTTTTAATTGAACTTTGAAATAAATCATATTTAATTTTTTTATTTTTATTTAATTTTAAATCTTGACTTCCTGATTTGATAATTTTTTTATTTAAATTTGGATTGAAATATTTTATTTGATTTATATTTTTTGAAGAACATAAAAATTGATTTTCATTAGTTATATCCAAAACATTTTTGTTTAGTTCCTTTTTTTTAATTAATTTCATTTTATTAAATCTAGTTTTATCTTTTTTTTTTAAATAAGTTTTATTTTTAGTAGTCTTATTAAATGAATTATTTTTTTCATTTGAATCTAATAAATTAAATGATGAATCAATTTCAGTTAATTTCTTATTTAATTTTTCAATTGATGTTAAATTTAATTGTTTTTCTTTTTCATCTTCAATTTTAATTAATTTTTTCAAAACATCAACAGTTTTTTTTTGATATCTCTCGCAATCTTTCTTTAATTTTTGAATTTCTTTATTTTGTTGAATAAGTTTATCAATAGAAAGACTGATTACCTTATCTTTTATTTCATTTTGTATTTTTATCATCATCACTTTTAAATTTTCATTTCCAACTGATTTTTTATAATCAATCATTTATTTTAAATTTTTAAAAATTAAAATCATAATTAAATAAAATTTAAAAAACAAATAAACAAATTTATTTAATTTATTTGTTTAAATTACAAAAATAAATAATATAAATTTACTTTTAATTATCTTTAATAGTCTTAATATTAAAAATATTACTATTACAATCATCATTTCCATTAATATTATTTTCATCTTCCAAAACAATATTTTTAAAATAAGGATGTTTCAAAGCATCTTTTGCAGTAATTCTTTTATCAGGACAATATTCTAATAATTTATTAAGTAAATCAATAGAATCATCATTAATTAAATATTTATTTTTATCATTAATAAACTCATCCCATTTTTTTCTATGAAACTTTTTAATAATTCCAATAACTTTTCTATCAACATAACTGTCTTCATATATATCAGTAAATTCTTCAATTCCATCATAACCAAGTACACTAACAATTTTAACAATTTGATCATTTAAATCATCACCTTTAAAAAAATAATCTTTTTGAAATAAAACAGCAGCAAATAAACAACCAAGACTCCACATATCAATAGAATAATCATATTTTTTATAATGTAAAAGTAATTCTGGTGCTTTATAAAAACGAGAAGAAACTCTTAAATTATATTCAAATCCCTTTGAATAATATTCTGCTAAACCCCAATCAATTACTCTTAATTCTTTTGTTAAAGTATTAATTACCACATTTCCAGGTTTAATATCTCTATGCATAATTCCATGTGAATGAGTATATTCTAAACATTTTAATATTTTATACATATATAAACGTAAATCTGAATCTTTTATTTTATATGATATTTTTTTCATTTCATAACTTTGAGTACTTCCATATATTAAACAGTAAATTTGACTTTCTTTATCTTTTACTACATCTACTAATTGAACTATGTTTGGACAATTTTTTAAATAAGTTAATATTTTTATTTCTCTTTGAATTTTTAACATTTTTATTGGTTTTAATATTTTCACTATTACTCTTTGCTTTGTTAATATATTACGACCTTCAAATACTTCAGAATAGTGACCACGCCCTATTTTGGTTTCTATTTCATAATCGTCCATATCTCCTTTTTTTATTTGAAAATTTGAATAATTTTTTGAAGGATCTAATTTCTTTTGTTGTTCTCTTTTTTCTTCTGAGTCAAAACTTTTATTTAAATTTTGCAAATTTTGATTATTTAAATGGAAATTTGAAAATATTCCTAAGATGTTTACTTTATTATCTCTATACATATTTGTATTTTTTTTATTTTTTAAATGTATTTTTTAATTATTTTTATTTAAATTAAAATAATTAAAATTATGATTTTTTTGCTTTTTTAAATTTTTAAATTTTTTTTTAATTATATATAATAATTATATATTTCTTTAATTTATTAAATAGTTTCTTTTAAATGCTAAAATGGAATAAGATTAGAAAAATCTTTTAGTTCAAATAATGGATTTTTTTCTTTTTCATTTGTAATATTTTCAACTTTTATTTTATTTTGTATTTTTATATAAAACTCTTCAAATTTACTAATGACATTTTTTAAATGATTATTTTTTGTTTTTATATCTCCAATTTGCAATTTTATATCTTCAATCTTATCCTCAATATTCTTAACCTCTCCTAAATAACTAACAGAATTAATTTTCCTATGAAAATTTTTTTTAGTAATTTTACTTTTATTAAACTCAATTTGTTTTAAATTTAATTTTGGAACAAGAAATAAGCTTTTAATTCTATTATGACTAGGATTAGATATATTATTTTGAGAAGCAATAATTTTATTTTCAAATTTATCATTTAAATTAATATCAGTATTAATATTTTCTAATCCTAATTCACTTAATTCATCAACTGAATCTTCTTCAAAATCTGCAAAAAAAATATTATCATCATATAAAAAATCATCTTCATCATCTGGTTTTTTTGATAAATTATATATTGAATTTTTTACTATAATTTCATTTGTTTTTATTTTTAAATCTGGAGATGATTTTTTTATATCTCTAATTGTATTTATAGAATTTATTAAATTTGTTTTTGTTTTATCTAATGAATAAATTCTTTTAATTTGATGATTATGTCTCTTTGCATTTATTGTTAATTTTTCTTGATAATATCTTAATTCATTTCCTAAAATTGTTATAATTTTTTGTTGATCATAATTAAAAGTTGTTCTTTTTATTTCTTGAATTAATTCAAGCCCAATAAAATTTAATTTTTCTTTTTTTAATATTTTAATTATTGAATCTCTTGATTTATTTTCATTTATAAGTATAAAATTATCTTCTTTTAATTTTTCATTTTCTTCATTTATTGTTTGAATATTTGAAATAATATTTTTATTAAATTCATCTATTTTATTTTGAAGTTTTAAATTTTCATTTATAAATTTAATATTAAACTCTTGAAGTTCCTTATTAAAAGAGTTTATATCATACATTAAAATTTCTTTTAGGAAATTATTATCATTTTGAAAATAGTTTATTATTTTATTTTTACTTATTTCAATATGATTCTGATAAAAAGCAATTAATTTTCTTAATAATGAATTCTCTTTTATTAAATTTGTTGCATCAGAGCCATAGTAATTAATTGAATTTTTCTCTATTTTTCTTAATATTGAATTATCATCATTTATATTCATTTTCAAGAAAATAAAACTTTAAAAAATTAACAATAATTTATTATATTTCAAATTAATTAAAAAAAATTTTAAAAAAAAAAAAATTAAAAGCAAATAATGGGAACATCTTCTTCTAAAAAATTAAGAAAAACTCCATTAAAATTAATACCTCCCCCATTAAGATTATTAACAGTAGAAAGAACATTTCCAAAAATAAAAATAAATTTAAATAACAAATGTATAAGATGTAATAAAATAATTGATGAACCAAAATTTCAAACAACTAGAAATGCCAGAATATGTCGAAAATGTTATAATAAAAAAATGGAAGAACAAAAAGAAATAATGATAAAATATTTATCAAATTTAAAATTTGAAGCAGATGAAATTTTTGATAATTTATATTTAGGAAATGAAGGAAGTTCATTTTTAAAAGATGATTTAAAAAAATTAGGAATAACAAATATAATAATAATTGGATATTATTTATATAAATTTTATCCTAATGATTTTGATTATAAAATAATTGAAGTTGATGATGATGAAAGAGAAGATATTTTACAATATTTTATTCCTGTTATTATTTATTTTTTAAATATTAAAGGTAAATGTTTTATTCATTGCCAAGCTGGAATATCTCGTTCTGCTTCTTTTACTATTGCCATTGTTATGTTTATTAAAAATATTAATTTTCAAAATGCTTATGATTATGTTTTAAAAAGAAGAAAAATTATTTGTCCTAATTTAGGTTTTATTGAACAATTACATGAATTTGATGAAATGTTAGATTTGATTAATTATAATTTTAAATTCCTTCAACCTATGCATAATATTTTATTTGAAGGAGATGATTTTTGATTTTTTTTATATGTTTTAAACTTATTTATTTGTAAATTATAATTTTTTTTCTATAAAATTTGTTTTATGAAAATATTATAATTTTATTTTTAATTTTTTTTTAAATTAATTATATATTTAATTAATATTTAATGACAGAAATACAAGATGAATTATCAAATCAAGCAAAAGATCTCTTTGAGTATTCTAAAGCATTAAAAGATGAGAATATTTCAAAATTATTTAATAACTATAAATTTAGTGAAAGTATAATTGATAAAGCAATAAGAAAATGTTTATTAAATAATAAAACTGATTCATCAAAAAAAAAAACAATAAAAGAACTTTTAAAACATGCAAATTTAAATTATATAAATCCAGAAGATAAAACAACATTAATTATGTTAGTTTGTCAATATAGTGATAAATTAATAATTCAATTAATATTATCACAAGAATTTAAAAGAGGAAAAAATATTACTGAAATTGATTTATCTAAATGTGATAATAATAATTGCAATTTTATTTTTTACATTTTTAAAAATAATCATTTAGAAGAAAACGCTTTAGATATATTAAATGAGATGTTAAAATATAATGATAATTTAAAAAATCCAATAAAAAGTTCAAGTCAATTATTATTACAAAATGATAAAAATGGAAATTCTCCTTTAACAATAATACTAAAAAAAGGTTGGGAAAAAATATTAAATAAATATTTTGAATATGTTAAATATCAAAAAAATAATAGTAATTTAATTCATTGTGCAATAGATGGAAAAAAAATATCTTGTTTAAAAATAATATTAAAACTAAGTTCATTAGAAGATTTAAAATCAAAAAATAAAGATGGCGAAACTCCTTCAGTTTATGCTAATAAAAAACAATATTTTTTTATGTCAAAAATAATATCTTCATATGAAAATCATTTTAATAATATTCAACTTAAAAAATTAATTCTTGATAAACCATTAAGTCCAAATGAAATTTTAGAATATTTTTCAAAGAAAGATTTTTCTTATTGTAATCTTGCTTTATTTCAATATAAATTAAATCAAAGTATTATTGTAGATATTTCAAATATTCCTTGGGAATGGAATAATCTTTTAGTTAAAAAAAATTCAGTTTTATCTAAATCACAATACGGAATTCAATCAGAACATATTTTAAGTAAATATATTTCAAATAATAAAAATGATATTAATAGTGATAAAAAACAATTTATGAATTCATTATATGAAATATCTAAGTTTTTTTATAATTCTTTATCTGATACACATATTGCTGATCATTTAGATGTTGAAAATTATCCTATTGATTTAGTTATTTATAATAAAATTTTGTTTTATTTTAAAATTGGAAATATTGATACTACAATTAAAACTATTGCATATTATTTAACTCATATTTCTTCACAGAATGAAGATAAATATTATAAAATTATTATTTTTGAAAATGTTACTTTTATTTTAATTGAATTATTTATTAAAGAAAATTTCAATGAAATTGCTAAAATAATTATTATTAAATTAGATTTAAAATTAAAAGAATTTATTAAAAAAAAAATTATATTTGAAGATGATGAAATTATATCTTATTTGAATAACAATGAAATTATTCATCCTTTTAATATAAATAATCCAAATTTAAAAGATGCATTTGCTTATATTACATTATTAAAAGTTCTTAATGAGATAGAAAATGCAAAAAATTATTTTATAGAATTTAAAAATGTTTTAGTAGATAGTAAATATCAGGAAGGTTTAAAAATTTTTACAAAGTTACAATCAATTTATAATATGATTAAAGTAAAAATAAATTATAATAATAATCTTTTATTAAAAAGTTTAAATAAAATTTCTCTTTTAAGAGATTCATATGATTCAATAGAAGATAAATTTTTCTTTTATAATTCAGTAGGAATAATAAATTTAAAATTAAAAAATTTTCATCTTGCTGAAATGTTGTTTAAAACTGGAATTCAAATTTATAAATCATTTAATTTGAATTCTTATTCCAAAAATGATAATTGTGATGACCCAATATTACAAAAAAATGAATATTTATGTTTTATGAAATTTAATTTAGGTTTAGCTTTTTTTTACCAAAAAAAATTCAAAGATGCTTATGAAATATTTAAAGAATTAGCAAATATTAAATCAATGAATAAAAATATTTATTTATGGTATAGATTAGGAATTAGTTCATTAGAAATTTATTTAGAAAATATGAAAAAAATATTCCATTCAGTCAAAAAAGAAAAAAAAGACAAAAATTCTATTAACAAAAATGATGAAAATGAGGGAAAAGAAAAAGATAATAATGAAAAAAAATTTGGATATGAATATGATGAACTATTTACTCAATTTGAAGAAGAATATGGTAATAATAATATTAAAGGTGAAAATAATAATGAAAGAAATCAAAAACAAAAAATGAAATTAAGGAAATTTTACTTTCAATCGAATTCAAATGAAAATAAATATAAAGATTATTTAAATGAAGCAATTTCTTCCTTTAAAAATATTTTATATATTGAAAAAAAAAATACAAATTATGAAATTTCTTTAAATTTAAATGTTGAAAATTTAAGAGCAATAAGGGGAATTTATAATTATTATACAAAATCTATTGGAGAAGATAACGATTTTAAAAATTTATTATCATCAAGTAAAAAAAAAGGGAATGAACAAATTATTTTTTTAACTTATTTAAATTTATTATTTTCTCTTTCTTTATCAAAAAAATATACTGAAATGTTATTAGTAATTAAAAATATTAAAAAACAAAAATTCGAACAAATATCAAATGAATTATTAATGAGAGTCAATTATTTTAAATTAGAAGCTTTAATTTCTTTAGGTAAAATAAAAGAATCATATGAATTTATTGATTTAATTATTGAAAAGAACAATAAAGATAATTTTAGAATTGAAAGTTTTAATAACAATAATTTCAATTTATTGAATGAATTTCAATTGAAATCTTATTTAGAAACAGGGAAAATTTTTTTATTATGTAAAGAAAATAAATTTAGGGAAGCTGAAGAAGAATTAGTAATTTTAATTAATGATATTTATATTAATAAAGATATTGACATTCCACAATATTTTTCTAATTTACTCATATATATATATTTAAAACAAAATAAAAAGAAAGAAGCTTTAGAATTTTTAAAATATAAGAATATTATAACAAAAAAACAGGAATGATAAATAATATATTTTGTTATTATTTCATTAACAATTATAATTAGAAAAGAAACAAAATTATAAATAATTATTTTATTATATAAATATCTAAATTTAAAAATATTTTGTGAATACTACTTTTTTATATTTTTAATTTAAATTATTATTAAAAAATTATTTTCTTTTGTATTGACTAATAATTTTTAGATTTTTTTTTTTTATTATTTACATAATTTTTTTTACTTTTTCTTTTTAAATTATTTCCTTCTTTTTGTTTTTCAATATCAAATTCATTATTTTCATTATTTTTATTTTTTTCAAAACTCACTTCTTTTTCAATAATATTGTCGTTTTTATCATCATTTTTTTTTTTTTTTTTATTTTTTATAATTTCCAAGAATTTTTCTATAAAATCATAGTTTCCATTTTCAATTTTATCGAACATTTTTAAAATATAATCTTCAAATTTTAAACCATTCTCAATAAAATAATCTTGAATCTTAATAAAAGAATTTAATTCTTCAATACAATCATCACATAATTTATTATAATCTTTAATAATTAATTTTATATGATTTAATAATTCATATTTATATTTATTTGATTTTAAAAATTTCTCAGTTTTTTCTTTTTCTTTTTTAAAATTATTGTTATTAAAATTATTTTCATTTTCAATTATAAGTTTGTTCTTTTTTAAAATACATTTTTGTAAGTCTATTCTTACTTTTTCATTTCCTAAAATTAAAAGTTTTCCTAATTTCATTTTACAATTCATGCATCTTATTGAACTATAAACAAAAGTTTTATCTGATGATAATTTTTGTTCCTTTCCTATTAAAATAAATTTTAAATATATTTTATCTATTTTTATAATATCATCATCTTTTTTATAGTCTTTAGGAATTTCTAATTTAGAAGAACTAATTTCAATATTACAATTTTTACATTTTAATTTTAACAAACCAATATTAGGAAATTGAGAATCTAACTCATCTTTATTTATATTTGCTTTATTAGACATTATGTAAATTTTAAATTTGAAAAAATAATTAATTATTAAATATATTAAATAATAAAGTGATTTAAATATTTAATATTCAAATTAAACAAGAGAATTATCAAATTCTAATAATAATTTTTAATTTGGAATAAAAGTTCTTTTTTTAAATTTCTTATATTTTTAACTTCAATTTTATATTATTATAATATCATTTATATATATATATATATATAATTTACCATTTTATTTTTAAATTTGCTTTTTTGAACTTTAAATTTAAATTTTTTTGATATTTACAAAAAATTATTTTTTGTAACATCTGAAAATTTTTTAAATCAAAAATTCTGTTTCATTTATTTTACATATATTCTTAAAAATTAATTTTGCAATAACATAACAACCATATTCTACTTTTTATATAATAATTTTTTTGTTTTCATATTCATATTAAATATATGAAAATAATTAGTTGAATACATTATAATTGTGATATTATTCATTTTTATAATTTGAATTATTTTTTCCATAAATTTTTCTGATAATATTTTTTTCATTAATAATATATTAATAAATAATATATTATATGAAAAAATATTATTGATTTTTTTATGATTTACTAAATAAGATGATTTATTTTCAATTCCATATTATTGATAATTTATGGGATTTTCCATTAAAATCAAATTTTTTTAATTTCTTTTAGAATAAGAAGCATTATAATTAGTTTAACAAATCAAGAATTTTTAAAATCAATTTCAAATAAATCAATTAATTCCTTGATATTCAAATTTTAATATTATTTCTTTTAAAATATTAAATTGAAGACTTTTTCTAGATTATTTATCAAATAAAAATAAATAATATTTGAATCTAAAACTTATGTTAATAGTATATTTGATAATTCAATTATAAAATTAGGATTTGTATTTATACTAACTTAATTTCCAATTTTTAAATCTGTTGAATTATTTAATGAAATTTTTTATTTTTATATACGATTAATAAATTTTTGAGATTGAATAAAATAAAAATATTATTGTTGTTATAGGAAGAATTTAATATTTTTTTTTAATTTAATGTTTAATTGATCCTTTTTTACATGCTCTTTAATATAATATTTAGGTTTTTCATTAGAATTGAATTTATTAAACTTATTTCAGTTAGTTTATTTTTTTTCATTTTTTATTTTTTATATTTTTTTTCCCCTTTTTAATTAATTTTTCCTCAATTTTTAAAAAAAAATATTATTTATTAATAAAAAATAGAACTATTATAAAATAAAGAAAAATAATTTTTATATTTAATTGCTTTGATATTTGTGAATATAATTATACTCTTTTATTATTTTTTTATTAAATTTAAAATAAACATTATTATCTTTTTATTTAAAATCCATAATCCTAAATTTCTATAATTTTTTGATTTTTACACTATTATTTTCATTTTTTCTTGGGATTTTTATAATCTATTTAATAATTTATGAATTTATTATTAGTTAATTAAATAATTATGTTTAAGTTTATATAATAATTATAAAACATATATATTTTAAATTGTAAATTATTTAATTATCAAATAGATTTAAAAATAAAATAATAAAAATTTATATTTCACCTAATAAAGATTTTATGGTTATTTCAAATTTACAAAGGGGACAATTTCCATGTTGAAAAATCCAAGGTTTAACACAATCAAAATGAAAAACATGAGCACAAGGTAAAGTAGTAATATTATCACCTTCTTTATAGTCTTCATAACAAATAATACATTTAAATTCAATATCATTATTATTATCTAATTTTTTACCTAATTTAGTAGTAGGTAAATACTTAATAATTAATTCAGGGTCTATTTTTTCTTGTTTTTCATTATTTTCATTTCTATCTCTATTCTGAAAAGCTTCAATAATTTTGCCTGCTAAAATACCATAGCATTCAGGTATTAAAAATACACATCCTATTAAACTAAAACTTACTACTATAATATTTTCTGTATTTTTTGAGAAAAAATTTTTTATTTTCCCTGGAATTGATACTTTTTTTCCTTTTAATCCTAATATTTTTTCATTATATAATTTATTTTCTTCTTCAAGTCTTTTTATTTCTTTTACTTCATCTTCACAATCATAAAATTCACTATCTCCTATTTTTACTATTTTAGAATTTATTCTTTTTATTTCAAATTCTTTTTTATTATTTATAATTTTATTATTATTAAAGTTAGTTGCTTCATTATTTTGATTTACTAGTTTATGACAAAAAATATGGTCATTATATTCAATTGAATTAATTTCTACTTCACAATAAGGACAAAATTTAGTATTTGAATTACAAAAAGAATCATGATATTTTTTAGATGTTATAGGATAAGATTGATTACATTTTTCACAATAAAACGAGGTATTAGTAGATTTTTCCATATTAAATTATAAAATTAAATAATAAATTAAAATATAAAAAAATAAGAAAATAAAAAATATCTGAATTTTAAATATTAAATAAATAATAGAATAATTAAACTGTCCATCAAAACTCAAAAAAAATTATAAGAAAAAAATAAATTTAATTTTGTGTACTAAGAAAAAAAATTTAAATGTAATTATTCAATATTAAAATACTAAATTTATTTAATATTAGAATATAATGATATTTTAATAAATTAATTTCTTTGAACTAATGAAAAGAAAATACAAATAAAATCAAAATTTTCTGAAAGAAAAATAAATTTGAAAAATATTTAAAATAATTATTTATGTTAAATTTTAAAATCATAAATTTCATCACTTATTTTTTACTGTTGATTTATTTAAATTTTATTACTAAAAAAAAATAATATTCTTATCTAATCAAATATTTTATAAATTATCAAAATGAAAATAATAATCATAAAAATGGAATTGAACCAATTTTATAAAATAAATGATTTATTTATTTATATAGAAAATATAAATAATAATAGATATTACACATTATTATTATAAATAAAGCTAGATGAAAGCCTATTTTTTTAATTCATTTTAATATTTAAAATACTTATTTAACAATAAAACAATGAACCAAAATTTTTAATTTAATATTTAAAGACACTAACTATTTATTTATGAAAAAATTAATTTCAAAAATTATTCTTTTATCATATTTTTCTTTCTCTGCACTATTTACCTTTTAATTTCAAGTAATTAATAAATAACAATAATTAATAGAATTGATGATTTTTTTATTTTTTATATAATTAAGAACTTTATAATGATATCATAGAAAAGATAAATAATTAAATATATATTTACAATTAAATTAAAGAAAAAAAATTAAATAAAATTTGTAAATATATAATATTTTATTTTTAATACTATAAGAAATTGGGGATTGGGGATTGGGGATTGGGGATTGGGGATTGGG